>OY755210.1:30942319-31124700 GCA_963576765.1 Draba incana | reverse complement strand
GTCTGATCCGTCGATTCTGGCTTATGAAGATCTGATTTCTCAATGCGTTGGTAGGGCTTTGAGTGCGGCTGAGAAAATCGGTGGACCTGTTCTAGATGTTACGAAGATCGTCGCCGAAGCATTCGCTACGCAAAAGGACCTGCTTGTTAAAATCAAGCAAACTCAGGTTTGTTTTTGAATTTTCGGATTGAATAGAAGATTCTGTAATCGATGGTTTCGTTGTGGATTGGATTGATTTTGGTTTTTTTGAACAGAAGCCTGATATGGCTGGATTGGGCGGATTTCTGAAGCCGTTGAGTGAAGTTACAATGAAAGCTGATGCAATGACAGGAGGAAAGAGGTCTGATTTCTTCAATCATTTAAAAGCTGCATCTGATAGTTTATCTGCATTGGCATGGATTGCTTTCACTGGAAAAGATTGTGGTAAGCAAAAAAAAAACCATCTTGTTTTGGATTTTGATACATTTGTGTAATCTTGATTCTGAAATCTTGTTTTTGCCTTGCAAGGTATGAGCATGCCAATTGCTCATGTGGAAGAAAGTTGGCAAATGGCTGAGTTTTACAACAATAAGGTGCATTGCTGAAATTGATTTACATCTTCTGGAAAACGATACGGAATAAGGACTTTATAGTTGTTTATTTAGATTGCAGAAGCTTAAGTTGCTGTTTGATGATCTTTGCACATTGTTAATGATGTGATCTTGATGCTCTTGTTCAGGTTCTGGTGGAGTATCGTAACAAAGACGCGGATCATGTGGAATGGGCAAAAGCCATAAAAGAACTTTACTTACCTGGTTTAAGGGATTATGTTAAAAGTCATTACCCCTTGGGACCTGTATGGAATGCATCAGGGAAACCTGCTGGTGCGCCTGCAAAGGGTCCACCTGGTGCTCCTGCTCCTCCACCAGCACCCCTCTTTAGTGCTGAATCTTCAAAGCCATCATCTTCGTCAAACCAGAAACAAGGGATGTCTGCTGTTTTCCAGCAGCTCAGCTCCGGTTCTGTGACCTCAGGTAAATTTGAAGTTCTGTATGACTTCTTATTTCTTGCCCGATGTCTGTTTGGAATGTGAATCACATGTAGCTTATTATTCTCGTTCTATGCTTTCAAGGTCTTAAAAAAGTGACGGATGATATGAAGACAAAGAACCGTGCTGATAGATCAGGAGCAGTTAGTGCCATTGAGAAGGAAACTCGCACCAGTAAACCAGCCTTTTCGAAAACTGGACCACCGAAAATGGAACTTCAAATGGGTCGCAAGTGGGTTTTACTAACAATAACTCTGTATGTAGCAAATGCAAGTTATGGTAGAAATACTATAACATGATTGCTGCCTTCTACTGAATTATTAGGTGGGCTGTTGAGAACCAGATTGGGAAGAAGGACTTGGTTATCAGCGAATGTGATTCCAAACAGTCTGTGTATGTATTTGGTTGCAAAGATTCTGTCCTTCAGATACAAGGTAACTTTAGCGCCATTCCAATTTGACCTCGTTAAAGTTGGATATCTGCTAAAAATTCTTTGAGGGCCCTTACTGTTGTTCCATAATCTGTAGGAAAAGTGAATAACATCACCATCGACAAATGCACCAAAATGGGTGTTGTCTTCTCAGTGAGTAGAATAATACTGTTTCCTCTTCCATTCCTAGAGTATACAGTTATGTAATTTCTAATAATGTAAAATGTAACACATCGGTATGTATAGGATGTTGTTGCTGCATTTGAGATTGTGAACTGCACCAACGTAGAAGTGCAATGCCAGGTTTGTTTTCTATCATCTATAGCTTTACTAATGGCTGCAAATATCACCAAAGCGCCTTGCACTTTTAATAGGCCATGAATATCTTCATAAGAGCCATCTCTTTTTCATCTCAATAACGTCTGCAATTTTTCATCTCAATAACGTCTGCAATTGTTTCGTGAACACTGATGCTCTTGCTTTGTCTTTGACTTCATCTATTGCTGGATACAGGGTTCAGCTCCCACAGTTTCTGTGGACAACACGACTGGCTGTCAGTTATATCTAAGCAAAGACTCGTTAGAGACTGCTATAACAACAGCCAAATCGAGTGAGATCAATGTAATGGTGCCTGGAACTGATGGAGACTGGGTATGACTATCCTCTCTCTTATAAAATTTATACCAGTTTTGATTATATAAGCGCATTTTATGACTGAGAAGACACTGTTTATTGAAGGAAGGATTCTTATAATGATTTTGTTTATACCATTGTAGGTGGAGCATGCACTGCCTCAACAGTACAATCATTTGTTCACTGAAGGAAAGTTCGAGACAACACCGGTCTCGCACTCTGGTGCCTAAGCTTAAGGAGAATCTCTTTTCACTCTGGGTTTTGCTTGAACATCAGGTTTTTTTTTTGTTCAGTTCATATTCTTGGTTTCTTGAGATTATAATAGAGGAGAGAATCTGTTTGTTTGTTGGTTCCTGTCTCTATCCCCCAGTTTTGGGTTTGGAGGTTCTTTTGGTTTTGTTTGTTTGTTGTGGTCTGATCATCTTGTGTTTTGTTCATCCTTGGGGTTTTTGGATTTGGGTTTCTTGTTTTTCTTTTCTTTTTGGATACTCTCATACTTGGTCTGAGTTATTGCTGATGAATATGTGAACAAATCATATTATCATGGATAGAAAAAGTTGCAGTCATATTTTTTTAATATGCATTTTTTTAATATATTATTCAACCTTTTTGGTTGTTGCTCATTAGGTTACTTCATGTATCTAAGAAACCATCATAACACAATAGTACAAGACTCTAATAGCTTTTCAGAATTTTGTAAAATAGGAAGTTTCGGGAAAAAGGAAACTCAAATACCTAACTATAACTGGAGTTGTAGTTTTGCATCATGATAAAGGCTGAATTTTTCTAATGTTTAGTAGAAAACTATTGGATTTTTCAAACTCAACAGGATGGGGGGAAACAAAAAAAGCCCGAACATCGAACTATCTTCCTGAAGATCTAGTGAAAGAGATATTTTTGAGGCTTCCATCTCTGGTGAATTTCAAAATTGTGTCAAAACAATGGAGATCAATACTGGAATCAGAGTTTCATTGAGATGCGTCTGAGCTTTCAAAAATCTATCAAGAACAACCGCGGAAAATCCTAGCTGCTTACAACTGCGGCGTCTGCAAACGACCGAAACTGAAACTCTCACCGAAGCCAGTGTCCGTAGAAGGCAACGAAGAAGAGATCGTGTATCTGCACTACAATACATCACGACCTTCGATGATTTGCGACAGTTTGGTCTGCTTGCCTGAACCAGATTGGGTAAACATTTTGAATCCATCGACTGGTGAATTCCGGAGATTCCCTTCCGGTCCATATCATATACCTAACATGATCCCTTACCAAGTTTGGCAAACAGTTAATAATATATCTCAGATTCTATTTATTCAGATTCTATTTTATATTATGAGACACAATATGGGTGTGTCTCATAATATAAAATTATTAAAATTTGAGTAAAAGAAAGAAAGAGAGTGTTTTTTGTTGAAATAGTGTGGTGTATTGAAATATAAAATTAATAAAAGTTGAGTAAAGAGAGGAGATAGTGGGTTTAGTTGGAGAGATTGTGTCTTGGGGAAGACATAAGAGAGAGATTGTGTCTTGGGGAAGACATAAGATAATTGGGGTGTGTTTAAATATAAAATTAATAAAAGTTGAGTAAAAGGATGAAAGAGAAGGTATAAAGTTGAGTAAAAAAATGAAAAAGAAGGTATAAAGTTGAGTAAAAAAAAGAGAGAATGTGTTTTTAATATTTTTATATTGTGAGACATTGGTAAAATGTCTCCAATGGTGATGGCCAATAGCCTAACCAACATATTGAAAAACAAAAAACAAATTAAAATTTTTTAGATGGTTTAGTTTTTTGCCGGGAAATTGGGCAACGGGATTCGGTAGAGACAAAGTGACCGGAAGCTATAAAGTTGTAAGGATGTGTTTTCGTCTTGCCGAATAAAGAATTCTCGAGGTTGGAACCGGTGAATGGCGGAAACTGAGTCCACCTCCATACAAGGTTGAGGCGGGAAGAAGATCGGCTTGTGTGAATGGTTCGATCTACTGGTTAAAATTTGGGTGGCCTTGGAGTGGCAAGATAATAGCCTTGGATCTTCACACTGAAGATTTCCATGTTGTCAAAAATCTTCCTATGACTTCGACACACCGCGGAAGCACAAATATTAAACCTCGAGGACCGGCTAGTCCTATCAATGACAAGGAAACATGAAAAGGAACTAGAGATTTGGTGCATGGATTCACAAGAAGAAAGTTGGACCAAAACCTACTCGATAAGTTTAGCCGATGTAGCTACTAACCACCCATTAGAGGATTGGTGGTTCACCCCGGTCGCAGTTTCTAAAGAAGGCAATGTTTTGATCAATGACGATAAGAAGAGCTTATTCAAATACTATTCTCGTGAGAACGTTACTCGTCACATCTCTCCCTCTACTTGTTACGTTATGTCTCCTTATTTCGAAAATTTGGTCCGACTAAAGATCTAGTTCAATCCTCTTTTTCTTTATGTTGGATGTTTACATTATTATTTACCTATACACTCTGTTTACAAAAGGGATTCAAGTTTGTTTATGCAATTTTTTTTTTGTGAATTCCAAATTAACCTAAACATAGCTCCTAATCATAATAGAAAATTTAAAATTTATCTTGCTTTGAACATTGATAACCATATAAGAAATTAAGAGAACATTGATAATCATTTACTTGTTCTGAGTTGTTTGCTTATGGAAATGTGAACAAATCATTTATCATGGATAGATGAAGAAGTCGCAGTCCTATTTTGGAATATGCAAAAAAGTTTTTATTATTCAACCTTTTTGCTTGTTTTGTTTTGTAGATGATATGAGAGTAGGAAATAATCAGGAAATGACGTCTAATGCAAAAAAGAAGCTTTAATAGTCAATGTAGCAGTCGTATACTATAAATAATTGAGTTGAAACATTGTGAAATCACCAAAAGCTAAATATTGGTATTGGTGGGTGAAACGTGAAGAATGGGTTATTCATTCCGGGAAATAGCATGGAAAAAAGGGAATAATATCATCCGTTTCTTTTTTATGAGAAATGAAATTAAAACTAGTCTTATATGAACTTATTTAAAAAAAATTACATAATACGTATGTTCACACATTTTGCATCCTATTACAAGTCCTACATCATTTTTCTTCCAACCATTTTTGTACTTTTGGCTCCTACATCCTAACTAATTTGCTCTTTTTACAACCACTAAACAAAGTTAAAGTCTTAATACTTTTGTCTAATACTTGCGTATTACAAGGTTTGAAATTGCAGAAAATTGCAGAAAGAAATGCCATGATTCGAAATTTCTGGAGATTATTACAAAGTTTAACTTAATATCAATGTATACAAGTTTTTTTGGAGATTATTGACTCAACATGATTGTAAAAAAAGTCAGTAAATTGCAGAAAGAAATGCCATCTTTCGAAATTTCTTTGGTAAAAAAAGTTCTTCTTCCCGGAAATTGCCCTGTGATAATACTACAATACTAGACCAAGAAGACCAAAGACTTAAGAAAAAACAAGTCAAGCACGTGGAGAGTGTAGAAAAACAAACCCAAAACGTTGTCTTTAAATTCATTTCTCTAACATTGTAATATAACCGTTACAGTAATTAAAAACCTCTTCTTTATTCCACCACACTTATAAATCTCTCTCTGTTTCTTCTCCTTCTTCACCTTTCTCTCACCATCATGGCTCTCTCTATCTTCTTCTTCTCTCTCCTAATCTTCCTCTTTCACTTCCCTTCCTCACGTAAGCATATACTTCAACACGACGTCGTTTTGTTTCATCTCTTCTTCTTCTTCTTCTTCTTCTATCTAACTTTTTCCTCTGTTTTTTTTTTCCCGACAGATGCAGAGCCGTTCATCGGAGTTAACTACGGTCAAGTCGCCGACAACCTTCCTCCGCCGTCAGAAACCGCAAAGCTTCTCCAATCAACATCGATTCAGAAAGTTAGACTCTACGGTGCCGATCCCGCCATAATCAAGGCTTTAGCCGGAACCGGCGTCGGAATCGTAATCGGCGCCTCGAACGGCGACCTTCCTTCTCTCGCTTCCGATCCAAACGTCGCTACTCAATGGATCAAATCTAATGTTTTACCTTTTTACCCTGCATCCAAAATCATCCTCATCAACGTCGGTAACGAGGTCCGGTCCGATGAATCAATCATCAAAGTTTTCCTGTATTTTTCCGGTTAATTGTTTCACTAAACCGGTTTATTGCAGGTTTTGATGTCGAACGATCCGAATCTGGTGAACCAGCTACTTCCGGCGATGCAAAATGTCCAAAAAGCCCTTGAAGCGGTGTCGCTCGGCGGGAAAATCAAGGTGTCGACGGTTCACGCGATGACGGTTCTGAGTAATTCTGAACCGCCGTCTTCCGGTTCGTTTGTGGCCGGTTATCAAGCCGGTTTAAAGGGGATTTTGCAGTTTTTAAGTGATACGGGTTCACCTTTCGCAATTAACCCGTATCCGTTTTTCGCGTATCGGAGTGATCCGAGACCTGAAACGCTAGCGTTTTGTCTGTTTCAGCCTAATGCGGGTCGGGTCGACCATAACACCGGAATCAAGTACATGAACATGTTCGATGCTCAGGTAAATTAATTACACTCTGGTCCACACTAATCAATTCAGTAACTAACTAAAATTTTAGAATTTTTCAAAAAATGCAAAATCAGCTACTACTCTTTGGTTATGAATTTGGTGGACTGTTTTTAAATCATGATTAAGTTTGACGTCAAAGATTAGATTATCTGGGTCGGTTAGTTTTCTAGTAATTTATTGGTGTCACACAAAAATTCGTAATATTAATAACTGGCAGTATTCACGTGGACGAATCTATAGTTTGAACTTTCGATATTTATATATGTTTTTTTTTGCACAAATTTGTAGCAAGGAACTTGTTCTGTTTTCTACTTTACCACTAATTAAAGGAATCTACATTCATATTATATAGTACAAATGACAGCTGTTTATTTGCATTGGATGATTCGTGTCCATAACGTGCCGTATATGTATGAAACTACACTTTCTTAGTTTCTTCAACACATATAATCTATTAATTTGGTTATAAAGTTGTTAGTTACTGTGATTTGTAATAATAAAATCGTTATAATATTTTTGTTTTTCATATTCTTAATAATTAACTATCTTGCCAGGGGAATAATTATGCGTGACGATGACTTGTCGTCAGTCGTATAGTGATTTTCTGACAGGCTGGATTCGCACTAAAGTTATTTACTTGTTTTAGATGTTTCCTGAAACATTTGTTTACATTTGTCATCATAATCCACGTCATCGGTAATGTCGACCAAAAATGAGTAAATAAATGGAAAAAATATAGTAGTAAAGAAAAAAAAACTGACTTTTCAGGTCTTCAAAAAGTAGTAGAAAGTTTATGATCTTACTTGTCACACACGTTACTGTCTCTGATTCTTTTCATTGTTGGCAGGTTGATGCGGTTCACTCGGCTTTGAAATCGATGGGATTTGAGAAGGTAGAGATCGTGGTGGCGGAAACAGGTTGGGCTTCACGAGGGGACGCTAACGAGGTTGGAACAAGCGTGGATAATGCTAGAGCTTACAATGGAAACCTAATAGCTCATCTTAGGTCAATGGTTGGCACACCTCTCATGCCTGGAAAGCCCGTCGACACTTACATTTTCGCGCTCTATGACGAGAATTTGAAACCTGGACCATCTTCGGAACGGGCTTTCGGGCTTTTTAAAACTGATCTTTCCATGGCTTATGATGCTGGTCTTGCTAAGAGTAGTAGTACTAGTAGTGGCAACAGTAGTAGTCAGGTTAGATACTAGCTAGAAAGTTATGGTATTTTACTATTATAACAACATGTAACACGCGGATCTTGAATAAATAATCGAGGTTTTAATTTGTGAGGTTTATGTTTTGATTGTAAAAGCAGACGCCATCGGGAAAAGTGACATCGTCGGGGTGGTGTGTACCGAAGAAGGGTGCAACGGATGAGCAATTGCAAGCGAGCTTGGATTGGGCGTGCGGACAAGGGATAGACTGTGGCCCGATACAACCAGGAGGAGCTTGTTTCGAGCCAAACAATGTGGCGTCACACACAGCATTTGCCATGAATATGTATTTCCAAAAGTCTCCTAAAAAGTCTACAGATTGCGATTTCTCTCAAACCGCTACAATCTCCTCCCAAAACCCTAGTAAGTTTCCTCTCTCTCCTTAATTCTCACAACCTAGCAATATTAGTTTTGACCTTGTTAAAAAATGTAGTCACATAGACCACATTAATGAACAATGGTAGTCTAGTGGTTGATAATTCATTTTATTCGTCAATTCTCATCCATTGAGGTTTTTGATTGGCCTCAAAATCGGTTGTTCTATAGGTGTTAGGATTAGTCTGAACTTCAGTCGAAAATTAATGCGAGAACACATTAATATATGTTCTTTGTAGTATCTAAATTGTTTGTTAATATCAACTATTGAACAATACGAATTGGTTTTCTTATCTTGCATTTCAATTCGATAGGCTATAACAATTGTGTGTATCCGGGCGGAGGAGGAGGAGGAAGTGCAGGAGTAATGAACAAATATGTGAGCTCAGACAAAGTAGAGAAGAATGGAGCAATTGTACCAAATGTCTCTTCTTCACTGTCTTTTCTACTACTCATCTTTATGTCCTTAATCTTTCATGTAAATATATAATAGTAGTAGCCCCAATGTTCTAAAATACGCTATACCCTAGCCGTGCGGTCGACCACCGTATAGCATATTGACGTATATACGGCGTTTATGCGGAGTATATATGGTGAATATTTTTTGGAAATAAATAAAGAAATATATATGTCTCTTCTTCACTATCTTTTCTACTACTCATCTTTATGTCCTTAATCTTTCATGTAAATATATAATAGTAGTAGCCCCAATGTTCTAAAATACGCTATACCCTAGCCGTGCGGTCGACCACCGTATAGCATATTGACGTATATACGGGCGTTTATGCGGAGTATATATAGTGAATATTTTTTGGAAATAAATAAAGAAATATATATATATATATATAATAAATATACTACTTATATACTAACATACTAACTCATTATTAATATATACTAAATAAAATTCTCATTTATAACTGATACAATTTACTTTTAAAAGTTATAATCATAAAAATATATTAGATATAATTAAAAAAATATACATAAAATAATTATAATCATTTGACATATTGATCACCTCAAATTGTTAATACTAAACAAAAAAGATTAAAAAAAAATCCAAAAGAATAATTTTTTCAAAATGTTTATTACAAAAAAATACATAGCGTTAAACGGCCGTATAACTGTATAAATAACCGTATTATTGCCGTATAAACGGTCGTATAATTCAAACCGTATAACAAAAAAAATAGTACATTCATTCACTGTATAGCGTATATACAGTATAGACCGTATTTTAGAACACTCAATTAACTATTGGAGCTACTCAATTAACTATTGTGGTAATTAATTAATTACTCGTACTTCTTGTTTTTTTTCCTCTCCCTCCATGTGTAATCATTAATCAAGTTGTTATCACACATTATATAATAATAATTGATTGTAGTCCGTAAGGGCATGTACAATGGTGACACCGAAGGGTCTAAAGAGGTGTTCCTATAATATAAAAGTATTAAAATTTGAGTAAAAGAAAGAAAGAGAGTGTTTTTGTGGGGTATATTGAAATATAAAATTTGAGTAAAAAGAAGAAAGAGAGTGTTTTTGTAGATAAAATTAGATCTTTTTGAGAGAGAGGATCCAATATTGGATCTTTTGGAGAGTGTGTTTAAAAGGAAAAGAGAGTATAAATATAAAATTAATAAAAGTTGAGTAAATGGATGAAAGAGAAAGTATAAAGTTGAGTAAAAGGAAGAGAGAGGGTGTGTTTTAATAATTTAAAAATCAAATTAGACCCTTAAGGGTGAACATTGTACATGCTCTAACGACTATTTTCCACTAGACTTCTCTCTGTTTTTGGGTGGATAAGAATATCTAATTTAATTTTTTTTTTTTTATGGTTAATTATTAGACACAATTTCTCTTAAATCTAAAGAGATCTAGTGTTGAAATTACAAAGACAAGCTAAAATCTTAAAGGAATTTTAGTTGATTGAAAGCATCATGGAAATTTGTTTCTTCAATTCTAGTAGTGTGCTGCATTATGTTTATGCATTAATGTGTTATGTTTATGGACTGTAATTTCAAATTGAAATGATAAAATGTGTTCACCATACTGTCTTCTTTTTTTTTTTTTAAGCACAAGTGGTATCTGTAAACACAAAAACATACAAAACATTCGTTACTTTAAGGGTTAACAAAGGTAAACTATGCCAACATATGCGACTCAAAGTAAAATGTTCTTAGACTTTTATGCCTCACTTAACAACACAAACTAAGTATAGTAATCATTAGACTACACAAACTTTCAACTTCTTTAAAGTTTGGTAAAATCTAATTTATCATGAATTCATGTTTACTAAACTGTGATTTAAAAGATCTAAAATTGACCAGTTTGACCCATAATCCTGAGAAACCTATTAAGAAAAATTTACTTTACTTGTTGGTAAAAGAATATAAGTTATTTCGGTCGTTTGTAGGTGGTAAATCAATAAAAATATGCAGATATAGTTAGGGAATTGATCCGATACCTTACCTTTTAAATTTAATGGTACGTCTGATTTTTTATGAAGCTGACTAAAACGACGTCGTTTGGAGATGTGAAATGGGAAGAGTCAATTGTGTATTGACTCTGTCTCTTCTTTGTGGTCAGGTCAGAGCCATCATCAACAACAACAACAACACCCAGCGACTCTGACTCCTTCAACCTTTTTTCTTCATTCCCACGTAATTTCCCATAAAAATCCACTCTTTCTAGGGTTTCGATCTCTTTCTCAATCATGAATCTTCTTCTCCTCTAGTCAATTTTCCCCAAACCCAAAACCCCCCTCTCGAATTTCTTGATCGGCCAAGTCTAAACCGGAAAATGTCTGTCTCCGAGCTCAAAGAACGACACGCCGTAGCAACGGAAACCGTTAATAACCTCCGTGATAGACTTAGACAGAGACGACTCCAGCTACTTGATACCGATGGTTTGGGGATTTCTTATATCTTCACAAATTTGTTGTTGTTATTAGACCTGTTTTGGGTTAATTGGAATTGAATTTTGGCAGTGGCGAGGTATTCGGTTGCGCAAGGACGTACTCCAGTGAGCTTTGGAGCTACGGATCTGGTTTGTTGTCGTACTCTTCAGGGACATACCGGAAAAGTGAGTCAAAGTTTCCATCTTTCCTCTATATTCGTGGTTACACATGTCTATGGAATTGTATTTGTATGATTTGATGAATTGGGTACTGCAAAAATTTAGTCTTTATCTTTCAAGTGTGCTTGTTTATGGAGTTTCAGTAGCTTATGATTAAGGGGATAGAGAGTTTAAGCATTTTAGGGTAAACTAGAAGCTTACATTTTGGAGGTGTTTAGGTGGAATCATGTAAAGATTATGCGGAAATGTAGAAAACGAGATACCGGAATGTTAGCTGATATGAATGTTGAGGTGAGGTAGCTTGTAAATGTTTTAACATGTGGAATTTGTAGGTTTATTCATTGGATTGGACAGCGGAGAAGAATCGGATTGTGAGTGCATCTCAAGATGGGAGACTAATAGTGTGGAACGCTCTAACGAGTCAGAAAACTCATGCTATTAAACTCCCTTGTGCGTGGGTTATGACATGTGCCTTTTCTCCGAATGGTCAGTCTGTTGCGTGTGGTGGATTAGACAGTGTATGTTCTATCTTCAGTCTTAGCTCAACCGCGGATAAGGATGGAACTGTACCGGTTTCGAGGATGCTTAGCGGTCACAGGGGGTATGTTTCTTGCTGTCAGTATGTCCCAAATGAGGATGCACATCTAATTACTAGTTCAGGTGATCAAACATGTGTCTTATGGGATGTAACTACTGGCCTCAAAACTTCTGTTTTCGGTGGAGAGTTTCAGTCTGGACATACTGCTGATGTACTAAGGTATGGTTTTTGCTTTCATCTGCTTGGCGTATAAGCATTGGTTTGTTTAATACCGTTATTGTTCTTCATTTCTTACAGTGTTTCAATCAGTGGATCAAACCCAAATTGGTTCATATCTGGTTCATGCGATACTACTGCACGTTTGTGGGACACTCGTGCTGCAAGCCGAGCAGTGAGAACATTTCATGGGCACGAAGGAGATGTTAATACTGTCAAGTTCTTTCCGGATGGGTATAGATTTGGGACAGGATCAGACGATGGAACGTGCAGGTTGTATGACTTAAGGACTGGTCATCAACTCCAGGTGTATCAGCCACAAGGTGATGGTGAGAATCTACCTGTGACATCCATCGCGTTCTCTGTCTCGGGTAGACTTCTTTTCGCTGGTTACACAAACAACAACTCATGCTATGTTTGGGATACTCTCTTGGGAGAGGTAAGCTATTAATAATTTTGAGTATTGAGCAATGAGAGTTGTTTTTAGTCATTCTGATGTGTGATTGAAATGTGGGGGCATTTTCTTGCACAGGTTGTATTGGATTTGGGGTTACTACAAGATTCGCACAAGAATCGGATAAGCTGTTTGGGGATGTCAGCAGATGGAAGTGCCTTGTGTACAGGAAGTTGGGATTCAAATCTAAAGGTTAGTGTCTCTAAACAAAAGTAATAACATGAGAGTTTAGTGATTAGGATTATAATATTTTAAGGATTTTTGTTGTTGTTGTGTACTTACACAGATATGGGCGTTTGGAGGACACAGGAGAGTGATATGAAGAAAACAAAAGCAAACGTAGGAGGAGTCTGTGTCTCAGCTCCATTTCCAGTTCTGGTCGTTTTTGGTTAAATATATTCTGTAGTGTGGATGTAAAACCCGGTAAGGTCGGTTTGTAATCTCTGTGGAAAATGGGAATGTGTTTTGTTTTAAGATAGTGGAATTGTTAGAAAGGATCAATCAAAACCCCCTTTGTTTGTAACGCTCTAGTGTGCTTTTGATTTATTTATTCTTCATTTGCCTTTTAAGTAGACCATAAACAAATGTGAATTCTCTAATCAATTGTGTATCCACATGTTACTACCGTCTCTAGGGCTTTGAACTAAGGTGGATTAGTCCGTTTTCTCAACTTAGGCAACATCATCACACAGTTCTATAACTTTAACAGTCAGTTTAATTGTTTAGATTCCTCTGTCACATGGAAGGACTCTGGTTTCACAATCTGAGCGACAATAATAATCTGTAGATTTCACACACTTGTCAAAATCAAAATTATCATAAAAGGAGAATCTCCATAGTATTTGACAATAATAATGTAGAAAGACAAGAAGTTACTATGCTATTCAAAAGATAAGTGAGGATCTTTGGCAAACAAGAAGAAAAGACTTTTGTTTATTTCTGGTCTTGTACTCATAATAACACTCTTTGGTGGTACCTCTAGATACGTGATGAGAGGGGTTCCTCATCAGAGTGTTTTAGCCGTTGGCAACAATCTCGTGAATGGCCTCGGCAACAGAGACATCCTCTGCTCTAACTGCAAGTTTCATTGCAATCTCCTTTGTGCTGTCCATTCCAAACTGTGCCCTCACTAACACTTTCACATTACCTATGTACACACCTGACAGTAAGCAAGTGTGTGATCTTGCGTTGCTCGGAACTGTCTCTGTCCCCTGCAAGTATATTTTTTAAGTGTCAGTTTCATCAAGTTATCAGCAAACGAGGAACAACAAACTGTCTTATGAGAAATAGCTGAAGAGACTAACCTCGCAAGTCTGCATGCCAAGAAGATCGATGACAGCTTTTATAGCTTCTCCCAAACTCTCTCTTTGGCCAAGGCCATATTCGTCTACGTGCTCATCTTCTTCATTCATGCTTTCCCATGCATTCCTGAAATTGGAGACGGCTACTTTCACCATGTAATCTGCAGCTACAACCTCAAGCTCCTCCAGCTGGTATTCATCTTCTACTCCATCATCCTCTGCTTCACCTGTGCTTGGGTCAACCTGTTACAAACACATCAATAATTAGAGTCATATCTTTTCCCTTTTTCCGGTGATTAGTTAAAGTAATCGTAGAAAAGAGATGGAAGTATAAAGCCTGTTCAACTTGTACCTCCTTAACAACGAAAGTCAACGTGTTGGAGAACTTTCCAACAGCAGGGACTCCAGCTGGCTTCTCAAAAGCAACAAAGGCTTGACCAGGCGAATCGTAAGGGAGTGAGTTTAAGGCCTTTGAAGCCCCTTCAGTGAAATCCTCTGCTTCTGAAGCATCCACAATGACATTGACCTACAAACCCATGAGAGGAAATGAAATTAGGAAAGAATGCAAAAGTTGATTCCAACTGAATAGGTTATGTTCTACACCAATGTTCAGTACCCTTTCCAACAACTGCTCTGGTATTGTGTTAGTGCAGTTGTATTGAAACACCACATGACTGTCAAAGATATGTTTTACAGCATTGACGGCGTATTCTGTTTCTGCTTCAGTTAGCTCCACAGGTGGAGAAGACTGAAAAAGGAAGGACAACAAGTTAATGCCATCTAGGTAAACCAATAACATTAGATTGAAAGAGAAAAGAAAATTCAGGCCTAACCTTGAAGAGTTTTCCAAAGGTGGCAAACTCTGGAATAGCTGAGAGAAGTCTTTCATAGCCATCAAAACTAGAAGCAGGTGCAGCTGGCGGCGCACCGAGACCACCAGTGGGCTTTTTACCCTGGGCTTTCTTTTCTGCAAGAGGCTGGGATTTGACTTCCTTAGGCACCGAGTTGATATCAAAAGCTTCTTCAGAGGGTTCCTGCAGGATCAAAGTATAATAAGATAACTAATGTCCTAAGAAGCATATGAAAAAAAGAACACCGAGAAGTGGAAAACTCACATAATTCTTCAGACTGGTTTCCATGTTGACCAGAGGAACCTCCAGGGAACCAAATAGAAACTCCTTGCTATCTTTCTCAGTGTCAGCAGTACCATCACCACCAAGAACACTCAAATATAGTGTTGCTCTATCGCGGACCTTAGAAACAAAAAAGAGGGCGTAACTCATATGATCAAGGAAGGAACCATCAAACAACTTGCATCTATCTCTTCTAAGAAAATGTTTACAAAGGCAAACACATGCATGCTTGTTAATGATGCAAACGACTCAAGGGTACAACAAAAAAGACATACATAAACAGAAATGCAACCAACAACAAGGAGGCAGATTTTCTAGCTAAGACTATGAACGCACCTCATCATCACTGTCATAGATGCAGCGCTTCAACAGAACAGTAATCCTGGGCTGCAAACCATTCAATGAGTGTGCTCTTCATCATCAGTCAAAAATGATAAAACGAAAAAGAAAAGGTTGATTAGATAACTATACATACCTTCAAGGATTCAACCATAAACCCAAACTTTGCAAGTGTGGAAACAGCAGCAGCCCGGACAGTGGCATTTTCCAGATGCACACGATTATAGATATATCGTATATACTTGCTTGGATCTGAGGTGTTAGGTCCCTCAATTCCCAGAAAATGAAGGATCTGTGCGACAAACCACATTTAAAAACAACACAAACAGTTTTTATAGCAACCACAGATGACGATTGAGAAAATGATTTACCTGTGTTGAAAGATATGTGAATTCACAATCTTCAATGAATTCACAAAGATGAAGCAATCCACTTTCCTTCGCATCAGGGATATCTCTGATAATGGTCACAATAGAATCTACTATTGCTCTTTTATACTCAAATCCACCTTCTTCCCTAAGAATGTTGCTTAGGAAGGTCATCCTACAAATGAAAGGGTGACGCAAATTAATCATAAGCCACAGTATAAAAACACAGTAACATATATAAGTCACCCAAAAGAGTATCAATGCTAGAGACAAAAAATTAACAAACCCTAAAAATTCACTTACAAGGATCTGTACTTCAGTGGGAATTTAACACACAACGATCTAATTGCTTCCACGACCACAATTTTGAACTCATCAGCAATATCTGACATAAAATTAGTTATCTGCTTCATCAAGCGTTCTACACTTGATTCGTTCCCTGTTTTCAAGAGAGTGGTGATTGCAAGTGTAGCAATGCTTCTATTCTGATCAGAAATAAGACTCTCCATATCAATGTTGCAGTTGGTGACAGCCATAGGATGAGTCATTGCAACCTGTGATTCAAAACTGTGTTTAGTGTACAATGAATACCTCTTTGAAGCTATCCAGAAAATATCACATCCTTTTGGTATTCCTCAATATAGATAGAAAAGAGATGAAAGACTTTTTGACTGAAATTTGATCTAAGATAGCATTGTAAACCTTGTTCAGAGTCCGGACAGCGGCAAATCTCAACACTGGTCTGGGGGAGCTCAAAAAGAGCTGGAGAACAGTGATTGCTGGAGTCAATTCTCGGCTTGTCACACCATCAAGCTCAGTGATTGCCCTGGCAGCCTCAAGGATAACCATTTCCGCCTTATGGCGCAGACAACTCTCCAGAAATTCATAGAATGGACGTTCTCCAGACTGACCATGGTTGGACATATCACGAATAACCTGTACAATAGAAAATAGAGCTGGATCACACAAATAGCTTCACCCAGACATCAGATGATCAAACAGCATAGACGACTAACCTGACTGGTGTAACGTATCAAAAGACACTGAGCCAAGGGAGAGCGGACAGATCCCCTGGTCAAGCTACCAACCAACTTGCTAACCGCCAAGCGATCATTTTGGCGTATCTGCATACGATGATTGATTGTGAAAAGCTATTAGATTAGTTCTCACTACCGTTATAAATAAATAAGGAACGCATATCGTGGTGGGAGCCATTTCAAATCAATGGAGCGACAGCTATACATATCATTTGCTAGCTCGTACAACTTAGAGATATAATAGATTGTCTTTCCAACCTAATAGTTACATACTAGACTCAGCAGAATCAGAGAGACTCCAGACACAGATTGAACCTCACAACGAAAATGAAGGTGTTGAAAAACGACCATAGTAAAGAGATATAATCCGCTACAGCAAACTTAGAGTAGGGTTTCTAGTCAATACTCATAGTAACACCTCTCTATTTTCCAAAATGCATCTTGTTGTTTAATTAAACAAAGTACATAAGCATAAACCAATTTTCTACAGTAATACCAATGCAACAGACTTACCTGATGGAGCAAAGCTAGGGCATGGAACTGCACAAGGGCTGATCTGGACTGAATACCTTCTTGAACCTCATTGCTCCATCTTTTAACAATTTCTGGGTTTGTCTGAAAACAACATTGTAAGAATATAAGCATGACCTAAACTAAAAAAACAACCTAATCGTTTTGGTATGTGATAGGTACCTTAAGCAAGTGAAGCCCACTGACTAAAGCTGCACTTGAAACAACGGGATTCTTATCCACAATGGCTTGTTTCAAGTATCGCTCAATTTGAGTGAGAAGGGTTCCGTCTATAATACGGCAGAGGACACGGATAGCATTTGCTCGATACATATCAATTTTACTGTTCATGTCCTTCATAAGGGAGCTTGTTACAATGATAACCTATGGGAGAAAGACCAAACAACACATCAAACAATATACCTACAATAAACACCATGATATTCATATTAAAATTGAGCATAGACGACAAACCTCATCCGACGACGGAGATAACTCTTTTATGATCAAATAGACCATTCTCCTCAAACCTGTATCTTTCGACTGGAAAAGCTTTGTAACTGAAAAGAAAACTTCAGTTGCTTCAACCTGCATATGAAACAGAATAAAATCAATGGAATAATAAAGAATGCTTTATAAGCATGAAAGCAAATCCGCATAACGAAAAAACTGACCTTGGTGAATGACTCTCCTTGGTTAAGCAAATAGAGAAGTTTGGTGATGACCTATCGATTTACAGAAAAAATTATGATTACCAATAAGATCAAAACAAAACTTGAAGACGGAAAACTGTAGCAATTACCTGAGAGCATCTTCTAGGATCAACTTGAGGATCATTAAAGACTCTAGCTTCTTGAAGTACAGCTCCTTTCTCAATACCCATGAATGGAGAATACTCCACTGAACCAACAAAAAATTTAAAAATCGAAATTAAGCAACAATTACACACACCAGATCGAATGTGATAACAAAGCCAGATTAATCAACACTAGTCGAAATTGAGATTGTAGATCTACACAATCGAATAACAATACACGGCTATGAAATTGAAATCTATGAATCGCACAGATTTAGAAGCCTTAACATCTGATCTACGATTTTACACAAATCAGATACATCGAACATTTATTGAGGCGAGATTAAAAGATGGAGGACATACACTCATCGTCATGATCATCGTCTTTCTTCACGAGAGGTTGCGCCATTGTTGATCTCTCAAAAAAACTCCGACTGAAATTACTCCGTTCGCTCAGATCTCGATTTTGCTACAATGGAGATGCAGGAGGAGGAAGGATCTAATTTTTTAGACTCAGAAACTGTGGGATCGAATGAGAGATGAAGTAAAGGAGCTGTGATCTGCTGCTTCGGCGTCAGAATTTTATGGTGAGCTCTCAAGGCTACGATCTTACAAGAAGCTGCCACGTCATATCAGTGAGATTTCGCAGATAAAAAACTCTCGGACCCGTTTTTTAATGGGATTGCGCAGTAAAAAAAAGTGTCGATGATCGGAACCGGTAAAAAAGAATATGAAGCCCATTCCTCAATTACTCCGTTTGAAATCATATTGTCACGAATTGTTACGGTTCAACGCAAGTTATAACAGAAACCACTAACATCAGATCATATGGTTATTTTTTCGAAATTATTTTGATTTTAAGTTTTACATGATGGGTTATAAGATTGCAAAAAAAAGAGATAGATTATACGTTTATATAATTGCAAAATATTTAAAATCATATCAAGTTAAACCCGAGTCGAAAAATGATTAGACACACTTCAGTTTCAATACAACAACGATAAACATATATGAAAAAGAAAAAAAATTACCAAAAAAAAACATATATGAATAAAGTCTTGAAAATGTGTATAAAGTATAAAACCATAACTTTGTATGGCTTAAGGCTTTGTGTATACTAATAACATTTCAACAAAACACACTATAGTCTCTCTGGCTCAAAAATCAATCCTAAAAAACATCATAATTTGGACTTTTTTCATAACTCCAAATCTTTGACGCAGAATGAATAAACAAACAATGAAAAAAAATAAGCCTTAGCATAGAGAGAAAGAGAAGTGTATTTTTGTTTGTTTTAAAGCTGAGGATTATTGCGTTTCATTGAACCTCTATGCATTTCTTCACTACTTGAAGCAGAAGGATTTAAACCATACTCACTTGTTGCACCATATTCACTGCTTCCATATTCTTTACTCTCTAATGCCAATTTCTTGAATCTTTTCATGTCTGTACTGTACGAACTCGCATCATACTCCGAACTCGCGCTTCCGGGACTCAAATGCGTGTTTTGTCTTCCTCCTTCACTTAGATCATCCATTGACATATCTCCTTCTAGCGCACGTACAATCTTTACATGTTCGACGATTCATAAGTAAGTCACATTTTTCATGAAAATAAACAAAAATGTTTTTGATTTTGAGTTTTTTGGTACCTGGCTCATTTTAGGCCGTCTTCTTGCGGAGTGTCTGATTGCTGCAGCGGCACAAGAAGCCATTCGAGCCATCTCTTGTTGGTCGTAGTTTGTCTCTAGACGCGGATCTGCTAATTGGCTATAATCTCCGTCTTGAGCTGCTTTCAAACACAAAGGCCTTGCCTGGAAAAAAAATAATAGCAAGATTAGGCTTCTTTAGTGTATAGGATTAAAGAAGTAAAACCGAAGAGGCGGACCGACTTACCCAATCTACCAAACTGTCTTCCATTTCGCCAGTTAGATCGACTGGAGGTCGTCCGGTTATTAGCTCAAGCAACATTACTCCAAATGAGAAAACATCAGATTTGTCGGATAACTTTCCGCTTGATGCATACTCTGGAGCTAAGTATCTGAATCAAAGACAATGATAAAACATATGAAACAGAGCGAATAAATGAAATACGACAGTTTGCGAAAGCTGTTTACCCGAAAGTTCCCATGACGCGAGTCGAGACATGAGTATAGTTGTCTTGAGATAGCTTAGCTAATCCAAAATCTGCCACCTATGTCATATACAAAATAGAACAATAGTCCGATACACATCGACACAAATTCGGAAAAAAAAAAAGAGAGAAATGAATGTAAAAGTAGTACACAATGGTAAATACATACCTTTGTTTCAAAACTGAAATCAAGAAGAATGTTTGCAGCTTTGATATCTCTATGGATAATTTTAGGATGACCTACCAATTGATGTAAAATACACAAAATTTAATTTCATATAGAGAGCGAGATGTTAACTATTACGCGAGTAAAAGAAAGAATTTCATACAGTCTTCATGCAAATATGCAAGTCCTCTAGCTGATCCCAATGCAATCTTCACTCGTATCGACCATTCCATTACCGGACGACCCTTTCCTGAAATTTCAACCACACTATTGTATCAAGCAAATATTCGGTTAACTCAAGCAATGATTCAGTTAGATGAATGTACCATGAAGATGGAACTCAAGAGTGTTATTAGGTAAAAACTCATAAACCAAAAGCCTTTGACCACCAGAAATGCAATAACCAACAAGAGAAACTAAATGACGATGATGGACACGGCTAATGATCTCGACTTCTGCTTGAAACTCGCGTTCTCCTTGTCCGCTTCCAAGTTTAAGACTTTTCACTGCAACTTCTTTACCATTAGGTAAAACGCCTTTATGAACATACCCAAATCCTCCTTGTCCAAGCAAATTAGACTGAGTGAAACCTTCCGTTGCAATAGACAGTTCGTCGTAGGTGAAAGTACTTTGGTTATGACCAAGAGTCTTCGTCTGAGGTGACGGTGTAGCAACAGGAGTTCGACCGGTTATATTGGAAGTGTCGCTATGAGGACCAGACACCGGTTGTTGTGGTCCCCAGTTTCCACCTCCTTGAGAAGCCATATTCACTACATGATCTTGAGATGTTCCATTTTGGTAGTAACCACCATTACCTACACTATGCAACAACTCCTTTAGCTTCTAAAAAGCCTAATCATTTTAATTACACGGCGATGAAACTAACACAAACCACTAGACTACACGCTCTAATCGTTCTTAATCCGAATTATATCGATTTATGTTAAAACATTTTGATTACCTGAGGGTGCTCCAAAGGGATTGTTATTGTAGTAATGCATGTGATTAACTTGAGGAGATTTTTTCTTCTTCTTCTTATTGCAACAAACACAAATAAGCACTAGAAGTAAAAGCAATAGCCCTGCTCCTGCAAGAACTCCAATAATCAATCCAATGTTGGCATTTTGATGATGATCTCCTGATGATAACGGTGAATCTGAATCTCCACTATCCCGAGGCGGGCTTATCGCCCGAGGAGGACCTTCACCAGAAGTTCTGTTCCCGGAAGACGGTGGAGACGGTATGGAACCGTCTCTGTTATTATTATTACCATTGTTGGTTCGGTTACGGTCTTCATTAGCACCGGGTGCAGGAGGAGTTGGTTTTTGAGAAGGCGGTGATTGGTTCGCCGGTGTTTGTGGCGGGGCCGGTGGTGTTACCGGCAATGGACCTTCAGGGGAAGGTGGAGAAGGATTATTCTCTGGAGTTTGCGGCGGCGGATTAGCTACTACGACCGGTGGGGGTATTGATGGAGGAGGTGAGGCTTCTTGTTGCGGCGGAGCAGGCGGTGGTGAAGAAATGTTTGGCGGAGGAGCAGAGTTTGAGGCCGGTGGTGATGAAGAAGGTGGTGTTGGAGGTGAGGTTCCGTTTGAGGGGGTACCTGCATTAGGAGTTTCCGGTGCAGGAGGTGAATTCTCCGGTGAGGCCGACATTGTTATTGATGTGTTTTGTTTATGTTGTCGGTGAAAGGTTTCTCAACGGTGGAGAAACCTTGACACAACAGCCTTGTGTTCCAAGCAAACCAATAGCTTTTGTGGATTTGAAACCCTAAAATTGATAGATTGGTGAAAAAATTGAAAGAAAGAGAGATTAAAATGGTGATGAAGATTGCTTTTGGGTTTGGAGAAATAATTTCTCCTAAGAAAGAGGAGATTTCTTGTGACAAAAATGGAAAGTTTTTTTATTTTCTTTTGACTATAATTAGGAGTAAGCGTCTCTCTCTTTTTTACCATCTATGATTCTATATTTGCTCTTTTCAAGAAACCGAACTCTCTCAAATTTGGCTCTTGCTACTTTTGCATGTGTGCCGTTTCAAGTTTGAACCATTGGACACTAATCAAACCGATTTGAGCGACAAAACAAAGCATATAAGAATTGGGTTTATGTTCTATTCTTTCTCTAACCAAATTCGAACCATGTATGCAAAACTTGCTAATAGCAAACGACACAAGAGAGAAGAGATAACCCATAGATCATGTTGAAGAGGCTTCAACTCAGTTTCACCACTCAACTACACTCGTTAGCTACACATGTACGCGTTTGTGTATAATCATAATCCATAAAACATTTTCCCACCGGGTGGCTAGATCATAAATCTTTGTTTTAGCATTACAGTTCATTAAAGTTTGAAGAACCATAAAACAACACATTCACAGATCACCATAGGTTCATTTGACAGTTACATTAACTTATGGGTCTAAAACCCCTCCTCTCTAACTAACGTCCCCATCACCCGTCTCCTACATAACTCTGATAAATCTCCAGAAAAAATAAACCAAGCTCAAAGTTGAAGCCGCAAAAGGTGGGATAATGTACCTTGGCTCAGAGATACAACATCAAGAGCTACCCTGTGAATCTGAACACTAAGATGATATGGGACCACTAAACCGAAGAATTATTGTCTGAACCTGGTGATGGATCTGAGCTTCCGGTGGCGGTCATTGTTGTTGTAGCAGCTACAAATGACCCAGGAACAGAGAATGATAATGTACCTGGGGGTCTTGGCATTGGTGGGCGTGGGAAAGCCATGCCCATGGGAGGCCTTGGAGCCACGTTAGCAAAATTTGCAGCGATTCTATTTGTTGGTAACGATGCTTTTGAGGACATTGAAGGTGGGACACCGAGTCTTGCTGCTATGATCTGTGCCCTTTCATGGTATAGCCGTTGCCTTGACCTTTCTAATTGCTCCCTCACCCTCATTGTCAAGCTCTCGGCTTCGTTGAAGATAGATAGTTTTGCTTCTAGTTTATGTAACTGCTTAGACATAAAAGTTAAACCCCTCACTATTATGTTACAACTCTGAACAATATGGCACCAAAAGGGAATTTGATCTGCATAAACTTGAACGGTATGTTACCTGCTTTTCTATCAATGATCCAGAAAGTTGCCGGATTTGATCTTCTTCTTGCTTTGCAAGATTCTTTGCCTTTACTGCTGCGGCTGAAATAGCAGAGATGGCTGCACGCTTAAGCTTCTCAATGTTATGTTTGTCCTTTGTCCCTTCACAAACATCCTTCTCTTTATTTTGTATTTCACCTGCAAATCAACATTTAGACAACAAATCATTAAGATATAAAAGATTATGCATTGCAGGCTATGTGTCAGAGAGGGGAGAGAATGAGAGAGAACCAGCTGTTCCATTTTCCGGTAAAGGGGCTGATCCAGTAGGTTCTTGTGGAACAGACGTGTCTGGCATACTATGAACATCTTTTGCCCCATCCATAGCCTGTTGAACCTCTTTTACTACTGTTTTGGCCACATCTTCAGGATCCTTATCCGACTTTACTGAATCCTTCATCTCCACATCTTTTGATGCTTCTGGCTCAGAAGCTTCGGCAGCTGGCTGGGAGACATTTGCTGATGAGGCGTCTTTGTTTTCACTAGAAAGCTTACTAGCATCCTTCAAAGGTTCTTGAAGCTCCTTCCCTGAGCTTTTGTCCTGAGATGAAGAAATTGTTTCCTCCGGTTTCTCTGAATTGTCAGTTGCAACTGACTTACTAGATTTTTTTCCTAGTACAGAATCTGGATTTCTAGCAGATTTTTCATTTCGGGAACCAGGTTGCTTTTCTTCAGAGACTGAATCCTGGTTTTGTTTGCTTGGATCAGTATCTGGCATCTCTCTATCATCTGAATTCAAGGAGACATCTTCTCCTTTCTGGCTTTTTTCTTCTGGCTGCTCATCTTTACGAGCATTATCATCGTTCCCCTCTGCATCCACACTGCAAATGTCCAAAAGATTGAGAGCAGAACAATAACACAAAATGTTAAGCTACGTTATCGGATATTCAAAGATATGTGATACCTTTTTGATTCAGTTAAATCCTTCTTGTCCTCTGGTGGATCTTCCAGAATAAAACAGTGTCTTGTAGCAAGCAACAATCCAGAATTGCTGTGAAGAGATTTTATGGAAGCCCGTGCTGAAGCAGTAGCAACGTCAGATCCTGCCAATCTCACCAAAAAGGCTGCCTACAGAAAGAAGAGTCTCGCAAAATCAGAATTGGGAAGAGGGTGCATTTATAAATTAAAAAGAATCTCATCTCAAGTCCCATTGCAGCAAAATTTCTGTCTAACATCACAACTTACCAGTCCCATGACAGGATTTCCTAAATCAGCAAACGAAAAAGAGGCTTCCGGTGTGATGGGATATCCAACGTCTTCAAAAGCTTCGGTCAAAGCTTTCAGAGCAATGTTTTCATCAGCCTCATCTTTACATCTTTCATCAATGACAGTTTCTAGCTTGGGCGTTTTCGGGTCGGCTTCCATTTCTTTAGTTTCTTCACTCGCATCTCCAGGCTTTGGAGATTCCTGAGAAACTTTTCCTTCATTGTCATTTTCTGGTTCTGGAACTTCCTTCATAGTTTCAGCTTCATCAACACGATTTTTATTCTCCGCCTCTTCAGGTGCATCTTTCAGGACAGATTTATCATCTTTAGACACAGGTAAATCTGTAGTGTCTTTTTTACTTGAATCTTTGTGGTCAATTTGATCAAGAAATGCATCCTCTATTGGCATTTGAAGAAAATGAAGCATACACTGAGCTTTTGTCTTTGTAGCAACATGCTCTGCAATCTCATTCCATTTATCCTTGAAGATTTCTAAAGCTTCAAGGAGAAGAAGAGTCTCTTGATCAGTCCACTTCCCACTACCAACACCAGGGGCCTCAGCAGGCTCCATTAATATGAAATCGGACGATGACATATCTGAGCTGAACTTGCCACTGCTAAAGCACTCCGTACATAAGTCAAAATCTGCCTGTCAAAATCTCAATATTAGCATTTAAAGTTTACACATTGGTTAAACAAAATAACAGAAAGAATGAATATTGCCACAAACAGTAATTCCATTCTATCACAGATATATAAAGCCAGAGTGGGAAATATCAAAGGAAAAGATAGATTTACTTGAATGGAATGAAACTAAGTAAAAAGACAAAGCACCTGCTTCGGGCAGTGGTAGCGCTTGCGAGAGCAATCAGCTGAACAGGAGTTGCAGTGATATTCGACTGCTGGACCCTCTTGCTTTAGCAGTTCATCAGCAGCTACTGGATCTGGAAACAACCCTGATGGTGTAGCTTGTGCTGTGAGACGAGGCTTGTGAACAAGAGCAGGGCAAGCCTCATCTGCTTGAAATCGATATAGACTGTTTAGCAGTGACTCATTATCCCCTAAGTCTTCATGATCAGCAGCAGCAGAACCAGCATCTGCCGGTGGGAATGGGTGAAAATTGATTAATCCCCAGTAGTCCAAGAACTCCATCACTTCCTGCTTTGCTTCTGAGTCTCCAACCTCGAGTTCTGTCAAGTCCTTTAGTTCTATCTGTGTGTTCGGATTGGAATGAAACTTCCTCATGATCCAGTCCCGTATTTCCCTATATACCTCAGAAGTGCGACCTTCCAACTTGCCGTTAAAGAAAGAAGGCAATGAACGCTCCTCAAGCAGGTGAATGTTTTCCCATGAAAACCAACCTTCAAAGAGAAGTACAGGAACCCAAAATACAAACTGTCCTTAACTTTAATCAGAAATGTATGGATGAAAGCTGTGAAAACTAAACAATACCCAACAACTCAAAACCTAAACTTCGATACCATATTACATTCTAGCTCAATATTACCACAAGATAAGGACAAGGAGCATCAATTCAAAGCCTAAGGCTCTTCACAGGAGATTCTACATGATAAAATGCTCAGTATACAAAGTGAAACCGTATAATTTCGTGCCGATGCATCAACTTCAAAAGGAAAAAAAATACACATAATGATCTTTCTTCAATCATGTACTAAATGGATAATGAGCATTCAAGCCTAGACCTTCACAAGTTAATGTTATATCTCTCCCCATTTCCAGATGAAGTGATACACAAAACCTAGAATACCTCAATTCGCCTACTTTGGAAAGTCACCATGTAACATTTCTAAAATTCACAAAGCAAATTGAGAAATTGGTTTAGTCAGTAGAACGAACCGCAATGATTAGGCACCACATGAACATCACTACCGCGAGATCTAATCGATTCGAAATCAGCTTCGATCTTAGCTTCCAAAGCCTCCCACTCACGGATCGCCTTATTCCGTTCTTCTTCCTCCTTGGGTTTCTCTCCGTCAACAACATTCAAAACCTCCGACGACTTCCCCTCAACCGCCGACGGAATGTTACTCGGAGCTTGACGAGCTCTGGTTAACGGTCCGTTATGTACCGGAGAAAACGAAGCAAGCATCGCCTTCTCTCTCGTCAACATCCTCTTAGACAACATAGAAGACGAATTCGAAGAGCCACCGAGAGCATTCGCTTTTCTTTTCATAGCTCCGCCGCGTCGACGCGTCGTCGTCGGCTCAGATGCCGGTGAATCCCCGGAGCTACCAGCAAAAGCTAGGGTTCCGGGCTCGCGACGTTTCTCCTCCATCTTCGAAGTTTCCGTCTCTCTCAGTGGTTTCTCTCGCTTGCTTACAATAAATCCATTTTCAAGCTTTAGCGAAAACGTTGCTATTTCCCAATCCCAATTTCGCTTCTTCTGCTCGTCTCTTACTGTAATTTTGCATTTATTTTGGGCGTAAAGTGAAAAACTCGAAACTGCACGCTTGAACCGATCCGATTTGTTTCGTTTAGCGGTTCAATTAGGATAAACCGGTCAACATTATATATGGTTTAAATATATATTTTTTTTATATTCGAAATTTATATCCGAATAAACTAATCGATCTAAAAATAAGATAAACAAAAGAAAGAGATGTCGGCTCTGGAAAAGGGTGAAAATAGGGGTTTGGTTACGGGAATTCAAGATGCGACGATGATGGACGTCGGAGAGAAGGGGAGACCGCCGGGAGAGCCCCCTGATGGATCCGTTTCATGGGTAAAAAAGGTGATGGGCACGAGTATGGGAGGGATTCAGAAACCAGAAGAGGTTTTGGATGAGGAGTTCGTCGAGTCGCGATTGCGGTTGGAGTTCCCGGACGGAGACGAGGGTGAGCCAGTGGTAACGATAGGAGAGGATGTTTTAAATGCTATAAATGGATTGTGGAAGAGATGTATGGTGGTCAAGGTGTTAGGGCGTAGTGTAACAGTTGCGGCGTTGAGTAAGAGATTAAGAGAATTGTGGAAGCCAATGGGAGCGATGTATGTCATGGATCTCCCTCGCCACTTCTTCATGGTTCGGTTCAAGGTTGAGGAAGAGTACCTGGCGGCTCTGACCGGGGGTCCGTGGAGAGTATTTGGGAGTTGTCTTTTGGTGCAAGCTTGGTCACCTCAATTCGATCCCGGGCAGGATGAGATAACAACTACGCCGGTTTGGGTGCGTCTATCTAATATTCCAGTTAATTTCTATCATAAGAAGATCTTGATGGGGATTGCGAGAGGGCTGGGGAAGCCGGTGAAAGTTGACCTAACGACTTTGAATTTCGAAAGGGCTCGTTTTGCGCGTGTGTGTGTGGAAGTGGATTTGAAGAAACCCCTTAAAGGTTCAATTATGATTAATGGGGGAAGATACTTTGTTTCGTATGAGGGATTGGTGAACATTTGTTCTCGATGCGGTATGTACGGGCACCTTGTCCATACATGCCCAAAAGGAGGAACGGAGCTAGGGAAGGATGGGTCCTCATCTAGTCAAGGGCTAAGACAAAATCATGTTTCTGTGCCGGCACACGCGAGTCATGGAGGAGAAAGGGGACGGCTGAGTACGAGCAAAGATGGAGATACACATCAAGGAGACGGGTTCACAGTTGTCAAATTGTCAGGCCGACGATCGGCACCGGCAGCGAGTAGGGCGAATCTTTCCGGTGGGAATAACGGTGATTTGGGAAAGTCTAGCCGCACACAATCAAAACCAATAATTAAGGAGAATATTACGATATCGAACAGTTTTGGGAAGTTAGGAGAAAATATGGAAATTACAGAAGTTGAGGAAGGTGGAGTTATGGAGACGGCGGTGAATAAGGAAAGTGTGGATCCACAGAATATTAGGCAATCAAGGAGGAGTGCTTTGCAAGGAGCGGGAATTGTGTTTGGAGGAGCTTTGAATAAGAATCAGAGGATTGGAAAAATGGGCCAAGCAGATAAGAAAATTGGAATGAATAAGCCTTGAAAATTCATGGACCACGGCCCAAATTGACCAAATTACCAAAACAGATCAAACCGACACCCGGTCTGGTTTTTGGTCCAATTACGGGTCAAGTTGAGTTATCCTCTAACGGAAAATGCCTGAGAATTGAAGAAGGAGGACTGGGTCGAGCGGGGGGGTCTTCTATGGTGATGAACGATGGCGTCTTTAACAAAGAACAATTGTCACTGGGTCGATCAATTATGGCGGAGGGGTCTCCGTTGGTGGAGCAAAGCTCGGTGGAGGTTGGGATTTCTTACTGTCCACAGTCTACGGCGGCGCAAGATGTTGGGATAGTACGGTCAGTTGATGGGAAGCAATAACAGGTTGCCCCGGTGGTTCTATTTTATTATCATCAATCAAAAATGAATTGCATTTTCTGGAATTGCCGGGGGGCGAATAAACCCAACTTCCGTCGATCAATTCGATATGTGCTAAAGAAATTTAACACAGATGTTTTAGCGATATTTGAAACGCACACAGGTGGTGATAGAGCGAGTAAAATCTGTAATGGTTTGGGATTTGATAGTTCTTATCGTGTGGATGCAGCAGGACAGAGCGGGGGTTTGTGGCTGCTCTGGAGATCAAGTGTAGGAACCGTAACGATCGTTGAAGCATCTGATCAATTCATACACGCTACGGTAGTAAATGGTGATGAGATAGTGAATGTTATTACGGTGTATGCGGCACCATCGGCTAGCCGTCGTAATGGGCTATGGAGTCGGTTGAAGACGGTTATTGAGGGAGTGACGGGTTTAACAATTATAGGCGGTGATTTTAACACTATTGTGCGCTTAGATGAAAGATCCGGGGGTAATGGACGCTTGTCAACTGATTCTCTGGAGTTTAGGCAGTGGATCAATGACCTCTCGTTAATTGACTTGGGATTTAATGGGAGCAAGTTTACTTGGAAAAGAGGAAAAGAGGAAAGGCATTTTGTGGCAAAAAGGTTGGATAGAGTCTTGTGTTGTGCTCAAGCTCGTTTGAGATGGCAAGAGGCAAAGGTAACTCACCTCCCATTTCTTTCATCGGATCATGCTCCGCTTTTTGTTCAGCTTGAACCTGGTATAAGCGGCGACCCAAAGAGACGTCCTTTCCGATTCGAGGTAGCCTGGCTTAAGCACGAATCGTTCAAGAACTTACTTGCAGCATCTTGGAAGGGGGACCTATCTACCCCTGAAGCGTTAACGGAAGTGGAATCGAGATGTGTTTGGGGTAGTACAGTCACGGAAAGATGATTTAGTGAAAGAGATTAAGCAAGTTCAAATCTCTTTGGATGTGATGCCGACGGATGTGTTGTTATGTCGTGAGGCAGACTTGATTAAAGAGCTAGATATTGTATTAGAGCAGGAGGAGATGCTCTGGTTCCAGAAGTCTCGGGAGAAGTGGATACCATTAGGGGACCGGAACACTTCTTTCTTCCATACTTCGACTATCATTCGTAGACGGAAGAACCGCATTGAGATGTTGAAATCGGGTGATGGCAGGTGGGTCACGAATGGCCAAGAACTCGAGAACCTTGCTATTGAGTATTATAAGAGGTTATATTCGATGGATGATGTTGATGCCGAGGTTCAGTTGTTACCAAGGGAAGGGTTTGCTCCTTTGACTCAAGAAGATCATGGGCAGTTAAATAAGGAGTTTGTAACGTCAGACATTGAGAGTGCTATTCGAAAGACATTGAGAGTGTTATCAACCGATTTTTTATCAAGAATGTTGGGAAACGGTAGGAGATTCTGTCACTCGGTTTGTACTTGATTTCTTTGCTACTGGAGTTTTACCACCGAGTACTAATGATGTGTTGCTAGTTCTTATTGGTAAAGTGGCAAAACCCGAAGTAATTACGCAATATCGCCCAATAAGTTTATGTAACGTTTTATTTAAGACGATTACAAAAACTTTGGTTGAGCGGCTAAAGAAGGTTATAACGAAGCTAGTTGGTCCGGCGCAAGCAAGTTTCATCCCAGGCCGGTTGAGTACCGATAATATCGTTATAGTGCAGGAAAAGGTTCATTCAATGCGTCGTAAGCAGGGGCGTAAAGGATGGATGTTACTGAAATTGGATTTAGAGAAGGCGTATGATAGAATACGTTGGGATTTTCTTCAAGATACGCTTGCTGCCGCTGGCTTATCAGAGACATGGATTAAATGGATCATGGAATGCGTCTCAAGACCGTTGATGAGTTTGTTATGGAATGGTGAAAAGACGGAGGGTTTTAAGCCAAAGAGAGGGTTGCGACTGTTGGGAATGTCCTGAAATCACACTTGTAATCACTCCAGTGATAGTTGTAATGTCGAGATTAGACATTCATATGATACTAGGTGATCATGATGTTTTGCTAGAAACCTCTGATGATCTATGAGTTATGAACTCATTGCTAGTATTATATGATCCTACAGGGTCACACACCTAAGCAAATAGGATGCGCTTTATATGGGAATAATCATTAATGTAATGATCCAGATAATGTGTATTTGATACACATTATTTTGTGTTTTAAAGAGTGCGTCGATCGACACAAAGTGTTGTGTCGATCGACACGAGTTAAATCCGAAATAGGGATTTCGGTTTAACGACTTAATTAATTCTGACTCGGTTCAGGATAATTAGGTTTTTCTCCAGGGCCTATATATAGAGATATGAGGCACGACCTGGCGAATAACCTTTTCTGATAGCCGTCACTCTAAAACACTGAATCCCTAAAGATCCGAATCACCGGCACTAGCATACCGGCGGATTCCTATTTGTGTGCGTGTGGACTATCGGTAGAGGTACGGCATTTGAAGTGCTTGTAATCTTGATTCCCTGATCTATTCCGCTGTAAACTCCAGGTATAATCGAGATCCAGTTTTTCAGTTTATCCGTTTACAAACCCTAAATCCTAGGAAAAGGAACTGTAACGTAGGTGGATTAACAGAGATTAATCTGGATAACCTAGTACGGATTCCTTCAGCGGTATCAGAGCCTTAGGTTTTAACGTATTAATCTGTTGAACAGTAATCGAATTTGATCTAGTTAAATTTGCAAAAATCGTTTTGTTATGGAACTGCTCAAATCGCATAAGAACCCTAGTCGTGTCGATCGACACAATGGTTGTGTCGATCAACACGTCTGTATCTGCCTTGCATACGATGAACCGGTTCAATTGGATTGAATCGGTTATCGCGCTTGGTTAACAAATCAATTAAACCGGTTAATTTCGGTTTATAGCGATTTGGTTCGTGTCGATCGACACATATGTTGTGTCGCTCGACAGAGACCAGAATCGACTCGGTTCAATTGGATTGACCGGTTATCGATCCGGTTCAATTGGATTGACCGGTTATCGCAAAATTGATTTGGTTTGGTTCGTGTCGATCGACATAAATGTTGTGTCGCTCGACAGAGACCAAAACCGACCCGGTTCAATTAGATTGACCGGTTATCGATCCGGTTCAATTAGATTGACCGGTTATCGAAGATTGAATCTGGTTTGGTCATGTCGATCGACACAAATGTTGCGTCGATCGACACAGACCGGTTATTGGAATTTTGTGTCGGTTATCGAATCCGGTTCAATTGGATTGATCGGTTTTCGATGAACTGTAACAGAAGAGTAAGTGTCGATCGACACTAAGGTAGTGTCGATCGACAGCTTATGCAGATTGATGGTTAGTGAACCTGAAATCGAATAACCGAACCGGATTTAATGAGATTGGGTTCCTGAATGCATATATGATATGTATTGAGGATTAAATGTTCAGTTCCTTGAATAAATATCAAGTGTTCTGGATTACTTCCCGTTCTTGTCAGCTGTCAAGGCTCTTTTCATTGCGCGATAGGCTTGCAGTGCAAGGTATCTGCAGTGACATGAGTGAGGCAGTAGGTAATTGAGTTGATGGGCTTGCAGTGCATGGCATCAACTATTACATGACAGAAGAGATTGGTTTGCTTGAATGGGCTATCAGAAGTTCTGGGCCCAGAGACATCAGGTGGTTAGAACATAAGATGTTTTATCCACAACCAAGAGTCATATTGGATATGATTAGCAAAGTGTTGCTTACCTGTATAGCTAAGATTTGAGTAACAGCCAGTGGCTTGCTCGGGTTTTAGTGAAACATGGATCTTGGATCATTATATTCTTTTGAGGAAATATAGTTTGAATATAATGCGAGTTTTCTTAATTGTTAAGTTTACTCTTTTATTGAACATCATAACTAACCCTCTACCTCTTTTGTTTCAGCTATGTCAAGCTCAAACAACACTTTCTCCATAAGATCCGTCCTTGAGAAGGACAAGTTGAAAGGATCTAATTTTCTTGAATGGTATCGGAATCTGAGAATTGTTCTCAGACAGGAGAAAAAGGAATACGTCCTTGATAAAGTTCTCCCCGAGAAGTACCGTTCCAATGCTTCACAGACAGAAAAGAATGCTTGGGATAAGCATTCTAATGATGTGGCCGATGTGACTTGTCTGATGCTGGCTACCATGAACTCAGATTTGCAGAAGCAATATGAGAACGTGGCGTCGCCCATCGAGATAATCACTAGCCTGAAAGCTATGTTTCAGGAGCAGGCTCGAACTGAGAGATACCAGACGGTTAAATCTCTAGTTGAGTGCAAGCTGCCAAGTGATGCTCCAGTGAGTCCCCACGTCATCAAGATGATGGGTTATATTGATAACTTGGGGAAACTGGACTGTCCCATTAGCCAAGAGTTGGCTACTGACATCATACTGCAGTCACTGCCGCCAAGCTATGATACGTTCATTATGAATTATAATATGAACAACTTGACAAAGACGTTGACTGAGTTACATGGCATGCTCAAGACAGCTGAGCCAAACATCAAGAAGGGTGCCCAAAATGTGCTTATGGTACAAGGGGGCAAAAAGTTTAAGAAACCCGGCAAAGGCAAGGGAAAGGGCAGGAACGTCCAGGTTACGAACCAGGACAAACCTGCGCCTACTCCTAAGCCAAAGGCTGGCCCTTCTGGTGCTGATAAATGTCATTTCTGTAATGAGCCGGGGCATTGGAAAAGAAATTGCAACAAATTCCTGGAAGGTTTGAAGAACAAAAAGAAGACGTACGAGACGACTTCTCCAGGTATTTATGTTATTGAAGTAAATGTTACTTCTACAAGTTCTACCTCATGGGTATTAGATACCGGTTGTGGTGCTCACATTTGTACTAATGTGCAGGCACTAGGCAATAGTAGGACGCTGAAGAAAGGGCAAGTGGAGCTGCGAGTCGGGAATGGAGCAAAGGTTGCTGTGTTGGCCGTGGGCACTTATCATTTGTCTTTGCCTTCGGGCTTGGTTTTAGAATTAAACAATTGCTATTATGTACCTGCGATAAGCAGAAACATCATTTCTGTTTCCTGTTTGGATTTAGAAGGATTTGATTTTGCTATTAAGAATAAATGTGTTCTTTCAATCGTGATGGTATGTTTTATGGTAGCGGCCCATTAGAGAATGGGCTTTACGTTTTAAACCAATCAATGCCCGTATATAACATAAATACTAAGCGGTTTAAGTCCAATGACGAAAACCCAACTTTTCTCTGGCACTGTCGTTTGGGTCACATAAATGAGAAACGCATACAGAAGCTCCATAGTGATGGACTTTTAGGCTCATTTGATTATGAATCATGTGAGAAATGTGAATCTTGTTTGATGGGCAAAATGGCAAGAGCCCCTTTCAACAAACCAAATGAAAGGGCCAGTGACTTATTGGGCCTTGTACATACAGATGTATGCGGCCCGATGAGCACAAGTGCTAGAGGAAACTATCAATACTTCATTACCTTTACTGATGATTTCAGTAGGTATGGCTATGTCTATCTAATGAGACACAAGTCGGAATCCTTTGAGAAATTTAAGGAGTTCCAGAATGAAGTAGAGAACCAACTTGGCAAAAGTATTAAAGCTCTTCGATCAGATCGTGGAGGAGAATACTTAAGTCAAGAGTTCAGTGATCATCTGAGAGAGTGTGGAATTGTTTCACAGCTCACTCCTCCTGGAACACCCCAATGGAATGGAGTTTCTGAGAGGAGGAATCGGACCCTATTGGATATGGTTCGATCAATGATGAGTCACACTGACCTTCCATTATCCTTTTGGGGATACGCTCTAGAAACGTCTGCATTTACACTAAACAGAGTCCCATCAAAATCAGTTGCGAAGACACCACATGAGATGTGGACTGGAAATGTTCCAAGTTTGTCTTTTCTGAAAATTTGGGGTTGTGAAGCTTATGTAAAACGTTTAATATCCGATAAGCTCGCACCCAAATCTGATAAGTGTTTTTTCGTTGGTTATCCTAAGGAAACCAAGGCGTACTACTTCTACAACAGTTCTGAGAATAAAGTGTTTGTTGCTCGGGATTGTACTTTCCTGGAGAGAGAGTTTCTTCACAAGAAGAATAGTGGGAGTAAAGTACTACTCGAAGAAGTTCGAGAATCACAGGAACCTGCTCAACCTTATCAGGAAGAGCAGCAGGTGGAACCACAAGGAGTTGTGGAACCTGAACCACAAGGAGTTGTGGAACATGCGCCTGTGATGCCTGAAGTTCGCAGATCCGGAAGGATCCGTCACGAACCTGATAGATACTATGGGTTTCTCATGAACGAGTGTCATGACCTGTTGATCATTGACAGTGACGAGCCTGCGAATTTCGAAGAAGCAATGTTGGGCCCTGACTCCGAAAAGTGGCTTGGAGCCGCTAGATCCGAAATGGGATCCATGTCAGAAAACCAAGTATGGTTCTTGGTAGATTTACCCGATGGCGTAAAACCCATTGAATGTAAATGGATCTTCAAAAGGAAGATTGACGTGGATGGGAATATACAGATATTCAAAGCAAGATTAGTGGCTAAAGGTTTCAAACAAATTCATGGTATTGACTATGATGAGATCTATTCCCCAGTCGCTATGCTTAAATCCATTCGGATACTCCTAGCAATTGCCGCTTATTATGATTATGAGATTTGGCAGATGGATGTGAAAACAGCTTTCCTTAATGGAATTCTGGAAGAGGATGTGTATATGACACAACCTGAAGGTTTCACTGATCCTAAGAATGCTGGGAAAGTATGCAAGCTTCATAGATCCATTTATGGATTGAAGCAAGCATCAAGGAGTTGGAATCTTCGTTTTGATGAAGCAGTCAAAAAGTTTGACTTTGTCAAGAACGAAGAAGAACCATGTGTATACAAGAAGACTAGTGGGAGCGGAGTTGCATTTCTCATACTGTATGTAGATGACATACTTCTTCTCGGAAATGACGTTCCATTGCTTCAGTCTGTAAAGGCTTGGCTTGGAAGTTGTTTTTCCATGAAAGACATGGGTGAAGCCGCGTACATTCTTGGAATAAGAATCTATAGAGATAGATTAAATAGGCTTATTGGATTGTGTCAAGATACTTATATAGATAAGGTTTTGCACAGATTCAGTATGCAGGATTCCAAGAAAGGTTTCACGCCTATGTTGCATGGCATTACTCTTAGCAAGAAGCAGTGTCCATCGACACAAGCTGAGCGGGAGCGAATGAATATGATTCCTTATGCTTCGGCAGTAGGATCTATTATGTATGCTATGCTCTGTACTCGTCCAGATATTGCTTGCGCTTTAAGCATGACGAGTAGATACCAATCTGATCCAGGTGAATGTCACTGGACAGCAGTCAAGAATATCCTTAAGTATTTGAGAAATACTAAGGATAAGTTCTTGGTATATGGAGGAAATGACGAGCTGGTCATAAGTGGATTCACTGATGCGAATTTTCAGACGGACAAAGACGATTTCCGATCTCAGTCTGGTTATGTCTTTTGTCTAAATGGCGGTGCAGTAAGTTGGAAAAGTTCCAAGCAGAGCACTGTAGCTGATTCCACTACTGAGGCTGAATACATTGCCGCTTCGGAAGCAGCAAAGGAAGCTGTTTGGATCAAGAAGTTCATATATGAACTTGGTGTGATTCCTAGTATCTTAGAGCCTGTAGCATTGTATTGTGACAACAATGGAGCAATTGCTCAGGCAAAGGAACCAAGATCTCACCAGAAATCCAAACACGTAGAGAGGAAATATCACTTGATACGTGATATAATTGATAGAGGAGACGTGAAGATCAGTCGAGTTCCCACATATGAGAATGTCGCTGATCCTCTGACCAAGCCCCTCCCAAGACCTAAGCATGAGAGTCATACGGCTGCTATAGGACTTAAGGAAATTAAGATGTGATCTTGATTTTAGTGGGAGTCGTCTTGTTTTTTAAGTTATGTTTAATGTTCTTGTAATCACATTTTGATTATTTTAATGAAATATGATTTCGGTATTATTTAACTGTGTTTTAAATAATAAGTCCCAAGATAATTTGTGACATTCTATAGGTCATCAAGTTGAGGACTTGATCATGAAACCCTATGAGAATTAAATGACATAGATTATATTTGTCCCTGGTCGAGGTTGTTAATGTGGGACACTAGCAACCGCATGAGACTAGCATGTGAGGTGACTGATGACTAAGTTTCATGGAGTCATTAATAAGAGTATTAAAGTCAATCACATAGATATATGTTGGAGAACATATGATCGGACATGACCCGCTAATGAGAACTCTACAGGAAATTAAGTGTCATGAGAGATTCTCATAACGACTATAGAGTATAGTCCTTAGACCTGAGTTCATCATGATTTCTTACATATGAATTGGTTCGCTTTGGCAATGTCAAACGTTATCCGTAACAGGTGACAATAAAGGCATTGATTGGGCGTATCATGAAGTGTGTGAAGGAACAGGGATGGAACAAGATGGGATTTGTCCCTCCTGGAAAACGGGAGATAAATATCTCAGGGCCCATCGAAGATTTGATACTGAGGAATGTGTGGCCGCACTCGAACGAGCTGAATGTCAGTCGTTTGTATTGTCAGTATAAATCGGAGTTCGATGAACATGATTTTGGTTGAATAAGGATGACACGGTACTTGCCTTATGCCATATCGAGATATAGCGACAAAGGGATTATTGGAATAGTTGATTCCAGTACAAGTGGGAGATTGTTGGGAATGTCCTGAAATCACACTTGTAATCACTCCAGTGATAGTTGTAATGTCGAGATTAGACATTCATATGATACTAGGTGATCATGACGTTTTGCTAGAAACCTCTGATGATCTATGAGTTATGAACTCATTGCTAGTATTATATGATCCTACAGGGTCACACACCTAAGCAAATAGGATGCGCTTTATATGGGAATAATCATTAATGTAATGATCCAGATAATGTGTATTTGATACACATTATTTTGTGTTTTAAAGAGTGCGTCGATCGACACAAAGTGTTGTGTCGATCGACACGAGTTAAATCCGAAATAGGGATTTCGGTTTAACGACTTAATTAATTCTGACTCGGTTCAGGATAATTAGGTTTTTCTCCAGGGCCTATATATAGAGATATGAGGCACGACCTGGCGAATAACCTTTTCTGATAGCCGTCACTCTAAAACACTGAATCCCTAAAGATCCGAATCACCGGCACTAGCATACCGGCGGATTCCTATTTGTGTGCGTGTGGACTATCGGTAGAGGCACGGCATTTGAAGTGCTTGTAATCTCGATTCCCTGATCTATTCCGCTGCAAACTCCAGGTATAATCGAGATCCAGTTTTTCAGTTTATCCGTTTACAAACCCTAGATCCTAGGAAAAGGAACTGTAACGTAGGTGGATTAACAGAGATTAATCTGGATAACCTAGTACGGATTCCTTCAGCGACAAGGTGATCCCATATCGCCTTATTTGTTTGTCTTATGCATGGAACGATTATGTCATTTGATTGAGAGAGAGATAATGAGTAAGAAGTGGAAGCCCATTAAACTGTCCCGAGGAGGACCGGCCTTGTCACATATATGTTTTGCGGATGACTTGATTCTTTTCGCAGAAGCGTCTGTTTCACAAGTGCGGGTTATACGAGGAGTCCTAGAAAGATTTTGCTCCGCTTCCGGTCAAAAAGTTAGTTTGGAGAAATCCAAAATATTTTTCTCGGATAATGTTTCATATGACCATGCAAATCAGATAAGTGGCGCTAGTGGTATTACGGCGACAAGTGATCTTGGGAAATATTTAGGGATGCCAGTTCTTCAGAAAAGAATGAATAAAGAAACTTTTGGGGCTGTTTTGGAACGTGCGTCTTCGAGACTTTCAGGCTGGAAGCAACACACTCTTAGTCTTGCCGGGAGACTTACTCTCACTAAGGCTGTTTTAGCTTTAATTCCGGTGCATTCGATGGGTTCGATATTACTACCGAAGTCAACTTTAGGTAGCTTGGACAAGTTATCAAGAACTTTCTTATGGGGCAGTAGCGTGGGACACAAGAAACAACACTTAGTTACTTGGAAGAAAGTGTGTTCTCCGAAGAGTTGTGGTGGGTTGGGAATCCGTTTATCACTAGACATGAATAAAGCGGTTGTCTCTAAAGTTGGGTGGCTGCTGCTTCATGATGATAAGAGTTTATGGGCACGAGTTGTACGGAGTAAATATAAAGTTGGAACGATTCATGACCGATCTTGGACGAATGTAAAGAGAAATTGGTCGGTTGTTTGGAAGAGCATAGTGACGGGTTTGCGGGAGGTGGTGTTTCCGGGGCAGAGTTGGGTAGTTGGAGATGGCAATTATGTTAAATTCTGGACGGATACGTGGCTCTCGGGGAAGCCATTGCTTGCTGATGTTAAAGGAGAATTTCCTAATACTCATGCGGCGTTATTGGTGAGGGACTTATGGCTAGAAGGAACGGGATGGTGCTTTGAAAGAATAGCTCCTTTTGTGTCAAAAGAGAAGAGGTTGGAGCTTATGTCGGTAGTGGTGGATAGAGCGACCGGAGCTAGAGACCGGTTGTCATGGAGTGGGAGCTCGGATGGGAGGTTTTCAGTGAGTTCAGCGTATAGGTTGCTAACGTGTACTGATGACGAGCAGCCGAATATGGAGCGGTTTTTTAATTGTATTTGGAGAGTTATAGCGCCGGAACGGGTTAGGATCTTTTTGTGGCTAGTTGGGCATCAAGTTATTATGACGAATGATGAACGCAAACGGAGGCACTTGTGTATCTCGGACATATGTGTAGTGTGTAATGGAGGCATTGAGACTATTCTTTATATTCTTTGCGACTGCCCATCGATGTCAGGGATTTGGGAACGAATTGTGCCGGTTAGGAGGAGAGTTGAATTCTTTGCTAAGACGCTATTAGAATGGCTTTATTCTAATCTGTCGGAAGAGGCTCGAGTGCAAGATACTCCTTGGTCCACTATGTTTGCAATGGCGATTTGGTGGGGATGGAAGTGGAGATGTGGTAATGTGTTTGGTGAGAATGGGAAATGTCGGGATCGTGTGCGTTTTGTTAAAGACTTATCGAAGGAGGTTTTTTTGGCTCATCAGGTTGTTGGTGGACAGGGGGTACGGAGGACTAGAGTTGAGAGGCAAATAGGTTGGGTGGTTCCGGTTAGCGGGTGGATCAAGATTAATACGGATGGGGCTTCACGTGGTAATCCAGGGCTAGCTACTGCAGGTGGAGCTATTCGAGATAGTAGCGGGAGTTGGTGTGGAGGTTTTGCGTTGAACATTGGCATTTGCTCCGCGCCTTTAGCAGAGCTTTGGGGTGTGTATTATGGATTGGTGCTTGCTTGGGAGAAGCAGTATTCTCAGGTTGTATTGGAGGTAGATTCGGAGATGGTGGTTGAGTTCTTGACGGCAGGGATTGGTGATTCTCACCCGCTATCTTTCCTGGTACGTTTGTGCCATGGCTTTCTTGGAAAGGACTGGACAGTCCGGGTTACTCATGTGTATAGGAAGGCTAATCTCCTCGCAGATGGATTGGCTAACTATGCTTTCGCGTTGCCATTAGGGTTTCACCTTTTGGACACGGTTCCGATTGATTTAGAGTCTATTTGTTTAGAAGATAGTCTTGGGTCAACGCGACCAAGACGTATACCCATGTAATCGTTTACGTTTTTCTTTTAATAAATGCTGAGAGGATCTCCTCCCGGTTCACGACCAAAAAAAAAAAAACTAATCGATCTAACTTGAGATATTCGGACCTTATAGAAACAAATTATTTTTATACTATAAAAAAGTATAACTGAAACAATTATATAATATAAGGAAAAAAATAATTTACACAAGATTCATGTTTACAAAAACAAAATTTCAAAAAAAAAAAAAAAAATGCTTACAAAAACAAATATACAATTATCTCCCGAAAAAGTAAGAACAAATCAATGACAACTGGTTTTCAAATAGTTTACCTAAAATTCAAAACTTTTTCTGATTTTTCTTTGAGACCTTTTTTTCTTCTTTTGAAACTTCATTTCTTTTTCATATCAACATTTTTCAACATTATATATATACTGATTTTTTTTTTGAAATGATGTCATTTTAATGTGGCAATCCTATTCAAATGTTTCAAACTTATGTGTCGAAGTCTCGAATTAACCTATGGTTTGATAGGTTTATATATGTTTCAATATGCAGTTTGCTCATAAATACACTTCGTTTTAACTGTGTTGGATCCGGTTTAATTCGATTAATGTCAATAGCCACACTAAGAAACACTAGTAACATTCTTATGGAATCACCATTACTCATTTAAAAGAAGAAAAACATCAATTGAAACTACAAACATAAAAACACTCCGGAACTGTTTTGCAACAAAAACTTGATAAATAATTAGAGAACGTTGAAAGCTCGTTTGGCTCGACACTCTATTTTACAAAAATAACATATTCCATGTTTAAGAATTGGAAGAAAGCACGTATAGATTGTATCATTATCATAAATATAACGTATGTGATTATTGTTGCATAAATGATGGCTATTTACATTAGTTTTGAAGTGCTTATATACTTGTGAATTGTGGATCGGTTTTACAAGATAAGAACTACTGTATTCTCATATGCTTCACATATCCCAAGTGTATCCGGAAAACAAAACATATCCAACTATTAAACAAACTTCAATATTTAGAATTTTCCATAACTAAAACAAGTCCTATTCGAATAATATAGCTGAAGAATAAAGGAATGTTAAGACTCAAAATATTGTTTAAATGTTTTTTATTACAATGGATATTAAGGAAAGTCAATTTTTGAAGTGGAACTCGTCTCGTACCAACACAATCACACTTATTTTTGCTAACATAAACAAAATATTTAAAAGAAATTGAAAAGTTAAGGAATTATAATCCTATATGACATTCATAATATAAAAAAATAATCAAAAGATTTATCCACTTGTATGTCTAAAAATTTGTAAAAGGGAAAAAAGGAAAAGGAAAGAGGAAGCGAGTAATACTTTTGCATAATCGATTTAGAAGTTGGCCTTGGGACGGTAGTCAATATTCCTATCCCGTTTGGGATTCAAATCTCAACCATCTTGGTCTCTATAAAAAGAGAACCTCTAAACTCTAAAGAGCTCACAAAAGCAAACAAACAAGAAACAAAAGCTAAAAAAAAGAAAGCAATTCACTAATCAAAGAAAAAGAAGCGATGGGTCTCTCTAGGGCACGCAAGCTATTCTTAGTCCTTGTAGTTACTGCATACGTCTTCTCTGGGACTGCTGATGCATGGAGCTGGAGTTGGGGCTCTGGCCAGTCCGGTTCGAGCTGGGGCTGGGGATGGGGCTCCGACAACTCTGGCGGTTCTTCTAGCTCCGGTTCAGACTCTAACTCGGATGGTTTTAGCTTTGGTTGGGGCTGGAGCTCAAACGAAACCGATACAAACTGGGGTTGGGGAAGTAGCTCTGGCTCAAACCACTCAAGCGGCACTGGTTCTACACACAACAACCACACGGCTCCATCAAACCACTCAAGCGGTACCGATTCTACACACAACAACCAGACGGCCCCATCAAACCACTCGAGCGTCACTGGTTCTATGAGCAACCACAACCACACGGCCCCATCAAACCACTCAAGCGATGCTGGTTCTACGTCTACAAGCAACAACCAAACGGCTCCAATATTGCAAAGAAGAAAGATTGAGGTTACCGTATGGCAGAACGGATTCGATTACCAAGAATGGGTTTCAAAGAATGCTCCTTTTTACATCTACGATGTTCTTGTCTTCAAGTACAACAATAATCAAACCCACTACTACAAGAACGATGTCTACTTGCTTTCGGATCTGAGAAGTTACAAGAGATGCGATGTGACGAGAGGCAAGAAGCTAGAAGCAAGAAGACTCTTCTGGAGGTCATCTTTAGGAGGCTTTAAGTTGCTTCTCCGTAGGACTCAGCCTTACTACTTCGCAAGTGGAGACCACAACGACTGCAACCACAACATGAAGTTCTCTCTCTCACCGATTCCTCGTCCTTGTCAGACACTAAACCCTCAAATCGACTTCGTTTGTTAATTACGTTTTCGGATTTTGTTGTTCTTCTCTCTTTTGTTTATTTCTTCTTTTTTGTTTCTTTATGGAACAATTCTTGGGTTAACCATCTCCTTCACCCCCTCTTTATTAACCAATCAAAATATGCCATGTATATTTTAATTAACCAATTTAATTCTAATTAATTAAATCATTAAAAATCTGAAAATTAATTAAGTGTGGTTCCCTCAACTAATTATAGTATTACACGATCAAAAAATCTAAATTACAAAAAGGAAAAAAAAAACTTAATTAATCAATAAACCCTAAACCCCAAACTCAAACTCTAACCCCAAAAATTATACCCTAATTTGGGAATAGTTAACCCAAACCCAAAATCATTAAATAAAATATTCAAAATTAAACCTCAAACCATATCCCCTAAAACTATACCCTAATTTGGGAATAGTTAACCCAAACCCAAAATCATTAAATAAAGTTTTCAAAATTAAATCTCAAACCCTATCCCCTAAAATTATACCCTAATTTTTGAATACTTAACCCAAACCCAAACCTAGCGGTATAGTTTAAATTTGTGGGTTTAGGGTTAACTAATATCAAATTAGGGTATAGTTTTAGCGGATAGGGTTTGAGTTTGGGGGATAGGGTTTGGGGTTTAATTTTGAAAACTTTATTTAATGATTTTAGGTTTGGGTTAACTATTCTCAAATTAGGGTATAGTTTTAGGGGATAGGGTTTGAGTTTGGGGTTTAGGACTTATTGATTAATTATGTTTTTTTCTTTCCTTTTTGTATTTTAGTTTTTTTGATCGTGTAATATAATTAGTGGTGGGGACCACACTTAATTAAGTTTCAGATTTTTTGATGATTTAATTAATTAGAATTAATTTGGTTAATTAAAAGATACATGGCACATTTTGATTGGTTAATAAAGAGGGGGTGAAAGAGATGGTTCACCCCTCCCAAGAATTGTTCTTCTTTATGCCATACATTTTTTTTTGTTAATTGTGTTTGGTAGACAACAAAAACCAATATTGGATCACTAAATTCTATCAAATATAAATAGCAAAAGATTAAACATTAACACGTTATTTGCTTTCTAAAGCGTAACAAGAAAAAACTATTATCAAATACTCAAGTTTGTTAATCAAAGAGTAATTATCATGATTGTAAAACAAAATGAAGAAACTTTGACCAAAACCAAAAAAAAAAAAAAAGATTGAAGGAACAAAAGTGTTCATAAAATTAGTCATTATTATGCGTGATGATTTTTTATCTCCATAAGTGTACTTAATTGTTTAAATAAATAACGCAAACTAATAGATTTGACGAAATATGGAAATCTATAAAGAAAAGGAAATCTAAAAAGATAAGAAGTATATACATAACCTAGACCTAATCCATATATTGATTATACACACACTAAAACCATTCTCGTCTTTAAGTCTCATCGATCAGAATATCAAAATCAACCTTTCCCAACAAAACCATGGTTCTTTACGCCGAGTGTGATGACGAACCCGACACCTTCATCAACTTCGTCCCGATCGACAAATTAAACCCGACCAAACCACCGGTCACGAAGACAACAATCAGAACTTCTTGTTCGATTTCCAAGTTGTTTACACTAGAGCCCCTGAGTCAGATTCGGACGGAGACGAAGATCTCGACAATTTACAATCTCGAACAAGTCGGCAAACTCACGTGTTCGACAAAGATTGGCTCCTCGGTGGCGACAAAGATCGTATACAAGCCATCGTTTATCATATCCTCGATTTGATACAAGTCCCTTCGTACAGAGAAATCGTTATGAGACTCACTCGAGAAATCTTGAATCTCAAGAAACGTGATGCAATTTCTTTATTACCTAAAGTGGAGAAAATAAACGTTGATATTGATGTTATGGTGTGGAATTTTCCCGGTGATGGTGAAGAAGACCACGTGGATGTGAGATTGGCGGTTGCTCCGGCCAGCGATGAAGCCGTGGAGGAACACTTTGAGACGGTTGTTGTTGAGAAGGAAGCATATTGTGTGATTTGTATGGATACGATCCGGCTTGGAACGGATATGGAAGCGGGTCGAATGCCGTGTTCGCACGTGTTTCATCGTACTTGTGGTGTGGATTGGCTTAGGAATAGTGGGGTTTGCCCGATCTGTCGTGCCGTGTTCCCATCTTAAGCAACCCTAAGTAGTGCCGTGTTTTCGTCTTAAGCAACCCTAGAAGTTTATGTAACCTAATTCTTATGTTAAGTAAGTAACTATGTTTGATGTAATTGGATTATTGTTTTTCGTGTGTGTTTAATCTTTGTCTTTCTTTCATCTATATTCATGTAACGTACCTAGATCCCTAGTCTCTTTTCCTTTATCAAATTCGATCTTTTTTTTTCTTCTGCTCCAAGAAACTAAGAATCCTTGCTCAATGAAACATTGCTTTATCATTGTCAAATTTTATACCAAGAAGATTGCAATAAGAAAACTAACAAATTGGGTGGATTAAAACCGAATAACAAAAAATAATCGAAAGTGAGACCCAAAATTTTCCTACAAAGAGGTTGGTATGAATGATATGTACAAAACTTAAAAATCTTGTTGCAAGAAGTTTTCGAAAAGGGTTCCTGTCAATGTTTTTCGTACCTCTTCCCAATTCTGTACATGCTGCGACAATGAACCTCGATGAATCTTCACTTGCCGACTCTTTAACTCGCGTTTCGGGACCTTTAGAAACTTCTGTACATCGTCTAGTCTCTGCATTCCAAAAACTCATAACAATTAAGAAAAGAACAATTCAATGATTGAAACTAGGTAAAAGAAAGAAAAGATGTAATAATCACCGTGCGGTTCTTGACAACATCTTCGTAGTAGATAAGTATATGTCGAGTGGTATTAAAGTAACCCAATGCTTTCAAAGTCATTTCTTGAACCTGCTTAAGATCGGTTACCAAAAGTGTCGTGCTGATCATTGGCTTGTAACCCGCTAATATCTCAGCTTCTTTAGGCGAATGGACGTGAGATTTGTGAGTCCCGTTTAATAACTTAGCATCTCTGTCATAAGAGTTTGCGAGTACTGATATCATACGCCGCAATATGTTTCTTCTGAATAGGAAAATCGCAGATACGCCTCGTGTTTTGAAGTACTCTACTATTTCTTCATGATGTTTCATCAAACCCTGCAAATGTGTTAACAATATACAAAAATCTATCAAAAAGAAACAGAGCAGAATTGAATACAATACATCGTAACATCGAGTAAATGTCAAACTTTTACCTGATTAAGCATCCATTTGAAGCCAACAGCGGAAGTACACTCGTTCTTAGAAGCACTACTTAACCAATCAAGATTATAGACTTTGTCAAGCGTCTCGAAAATGGTAGAAACATTAGCTCTCCTATCTTTAACCGAAAAGATCTCTCCGTTCGAGCTTATATTAGTATGATTGTTCAATAAAGTCTCAAACCAACCACTACCGGATCTCTGCATCGATAGAATCGCGAAATACCTAACCGGTTGGCACGAACATTCATCCCTAAATAACATTTTCAAAACACTAATCAATATAAGAATCATAAAAGGCTCAAACATTTTTAACTAGCTCTCTTTAGTTAATTACCTGTTATAAGTCTTTGGTTTAGGGTAATGCACAAATGGAATGTCCCATGGTTCAATGTTAGGCTCAGGACAAGGTCTCTCAAACACTTCAACGTTTAAGAAACCATAGTTTGGACTGACTCCTATTTGTTTTAAACAAATAGAGCAAATGTACACAGTGCAAACCATTACAAAGAGAAGAACAACCATTCTTAATACAAGTGAGGATTTTTTAGGAAGCTTCAACACAAAACTATCCTGCAAACATAAACAAAACAAAAAACAATACACACATATATGTCAAATGGATACAAAATCAGTGTAATCAAGAAAATCTTTTATTTATATATTAAGACATACCCAGATGCGAAAGATTCGATTTTTATATAGGATATGAAACTAGTGGACCAATCAGCTAAAGATTAATTCCAGAAAAGGAAACCCTAATCAAATCAGATTAAAACTGGACAAAAGCTTGAAATCTGAAAGCTACACACATTACCTTGGAGAGGAAAGAAGGATCTTCGGCCATGGCTGCTTCGATTTAGAGAGAAACAGAGAGAGAGAGAGATCGGAGATTAGAAAGGAACAGAACAGAAAGACATTTGAATTTTTCAGACACTGATACAAAAAAAAGGAAAAACAATTTTGTGTCCAAAAAATCGAGATTTTCTTTTAGAGGGAAACACAATGATTAAAGAAGCCCAAGATTATTGTTTTTGCTTTGGATTTGGGTTGCTTCGAATTTACGGATATCGAAATAAATTATTATTAAGATTATAAAATGCGCCATTGGAATTTAAGTGTTTCGTTCACAGAATTTGCAGAGGAGAGAAGAAAATATGGAAAAAAATTAGCGTAAACCCCGAGACGGAACAAGTCAAGCATTTAAAACGATGTCGTGTATACTGACATGCACCATGCTTGGCCACTATATAAAGCTTCTATTTGAAATTTAAAATTTAAAAATATCCAACATCTTTTTTGTTTTGTAATAATTTTATAATACGAGTTTTAATTCGTGTGACAGATGCTCTTTTTCCTTGGTTTGGCTTGTGCTTTTGTTTTTCAATTTATTCGATTCTTGGGATATAGTTTTAACTTACTTATCCATGTGTTTAATTTCCTTTATATACTTATGAGACTATGAGTTATGGTTAGGCTTTCAATAAATATCATAAGCCAAGTTCAATATAAATGTTTTCCACTAACTATATGTACACCATAGGTTTTTTATCCCCGCGAGAAATCCAGAATCAAGAATAAGTTGTTTCTATCTCAAATTCTCAATGTTGCGTTACTATCCAAAAGATTCTTGGCAGTTTTAATACATGAATATGATGGTTTTTGTAGTGGTTTTTTGGAGGACCACCAAAGCATCATCGTCATTTTCAGCAACCTTTGCAACTTTTAGATTTTGTATGATACATATGGTTTGGCAAAATTAGCTCTGAATTCCTAACCAGTTCACGCCGGTTGAACTATATTTCCGGTTTAATGAATATCATATGTTTCTACCCAAAAAAAAAAGAAGTATGATACATATGGTTTTGTTAAGTTGGAATAGTGAAAAATAGCTACGAGAGATTTATCCAAAATCTATCTTGTTACATATTCTAAAATACCATATCTTTAATTTGTTGTATCTACCTCAAAGATACTCTATCAAATATGTATACTCATGTAATCACTATACATCATCTGATCACCTAAGTTACAACTTATAAGCTTCTATATATATGTAGTTATGTACTCTACTTAAGATCGATACACATTTGGCAAATAAAACATCTCCAAGCAGAAGACAACATACATCCTAAAAGGCTAAAACTCTTGTTTCAAGCTTGCATCTCCCTCATAGGGAGGAAAATAAATATGAGATTCACACCTTTAGAGCATATATTGGATTATTTTTCTGGTTTTTGACACTCAAAAATCCTAAAATTTAATATATTTAATTCTAAAAAGTTTTTAGGCACTCGAGTTAGTGTCTCCAATAATCATGTTCTTATAACTAAGGTCTATGAAGTCAACCACATCTTCATAAATGTATGGTTTGAACATTAATTACCAACCACTGGGCTAATTTCTCCTCGGCGGCAGATATAGCATTCAAGACAAAATCACTTGTTCCATCTCTTAACTATTTTTTTTACCAATGTTTCCGTAAATAGTTTTGTTGTAAAGGAACTTGTTTGTATAGTGTCGAAGTAGCTTCATCTTAATTATATTTTCACATTAAAAAAACCTTGTTTTGTATTTTGAGTGTCGTCTAAATAGATACTAATACTAGTACATTTTTTGGTTAAGGTACGTACTAATATATCTTAAGAACGGTACGGACCTCAACGGACGTTATTACTATGTATATATTTATATATATATACTTCTATCGATTAGATTTATATCAACCTTGGCATGAGACCCAAAAAATGGGAGATTGCTTGTTTTGTTTATTACATCATGGTAAATATAATCCTAACATTTTAACGATCGATTTATCATCCACAAAATGCGAATCTGTCCAAATAGATAAAATAACATGTTGGTGATCGCCACATGCCACCTTGCTACATCATGTGAATCTCTCTGAAAAGTTATAGAAATAACTTTTTTATCTAAAAAGCTGCATCCGTAAATACACTTATATCCCTTAAATGAACTACGGATACTTTACAAGAAAAAAAATGGATAATGGATGGTTTTTTTCTTTGTTTGAGAAGATAGATAATGGATGGAGTTAAAATGACATTTGGTCAAATAAATCTGAACTTCTTGACACACAGTTTTCAACTAAAAATTTGACAAAATAAAGAAACATTTTTTTTACTCACCGCTGTATCACATCGTCGGTGCTTTAGCCGCGTTGTTACTCACCGGTGTATCACACAACGTAACTACAAGAAAACATGTCATTTGCCACTCCCAAAAGAGTCACAAATTCGTCACAAATGACCCATTTGCGACTACTTTGCGACGAAAATAGGTCGTCACAAAACGCTCGTCGCTAATTTTTGGTGTCGCAAATTCCTCGCAAATTAGCGACGCTTGTGTGACTTTATATTTTCGTCGCTAATTTGCGACGGATTTGCGACGCCAAACTTTAGTCGCAAATAAGTGACGAATTTGTGACTCATACTGGTGGTCACTAATTAGCAACTGATTTGAGACTGTCTAAGGTGTGGCAAATAAGCGACTAATTAGCGACTTCGGATTTTGCGACTGATTTGTGACTAACTTTATTCGTCGTAAATTAGCTACTAATTAGAGACTATATTGTTTTTGTTACAACTTTGGGTTAGTCACATTTTGGTCACTAATTTGCCACTGATTTGCGACGCCTTTGTTTTAGAAATGACCGAATTGAATCTCTTTCCAGTCACTTTTCAGTCACTTAAATGCTACTAATTGTTGTTTGTTTGTGTTGTTTTCAATGACCAAATGCTGTGAATAATAAAAAAAACTTTAAATGCAAAATTATATTACAAAACAAGCACATAGCTTGTCAAAATTAGTACCAATGTACAAAAGGCTTGCTAGTGTACTAAAAAATATTACAACCATTGTATCAAAAGGGTAATAGTATATAATTTCAGGAGCAAAATAACAATCAACCATATAAACCTACCGCGGTCCATTGACTGAAAGAGGCATGATCGGCAGAATGTATGCCCACATGGAGTTATAATTGGTTCATACAACAGTTTTAGGCAAACAGTGCAATCAAACTCATCAGACCGCTCAACCTTTCCATGGGCCTTTCTCATCGAAGTAGGCAGAACCTTCTCCAATTCTTGAAGATTGGATCGGAGAGGATCGCTTCATGCCATCAGAAAGAAACCCCAAACTTTTAAAACGGCACATTCGGTTAGGCATCAATACGAAATCAAGAATGGTACACATCATCTACCGTACCTAAAGGGATCAATCTGTAGCCCTGAGACGATAGTGTGTCGTGCTAACTCATATCTTTCTAGCTGCAGAATAAAAACAATTGACACATGTGACATGAATAGACCGAAAAACTCTTGATAGTACCTTGGATAAAGACATGCAGGAATAAATCAGCAGCACATACCAAAATAAGGGCACAAGCCTTAATAGTATATGTCTTCACCGAACTGCTCTGAAGATTCATCAATTTATCAGCATCCTTAAGAGCAAGCTGCAGGTAATATTAAGTTTTCCAGGGTGAGCTAGAGTCAAAACAAAAAACAAAAAAAACTGCTAGTAACAAGTTAAGCAAATAGAATACATACTTCCCTAAGCATCGACATATCAAAACCATTCAGAGGTCTATATTTAGAAATTGAGGCATATCTCTGTTTCAGATACTGGCCAAATCTAAAATACAGAAGGAAATAAGAATATGTAAATTCCTGAACCGAGTAAAATGGAAAAATTTAGTCACACAATCCAATATCATCTTTGCCAAAGGAACATGAGAACTCCATTAGAAGTCAAAGTGATGGCATGAAATGTGTACCTTATATAAGCAGCACTTCTATTGGCTAGAACAATAGGGTCAAGAGGCTTAATGGAATAGGCTTTGAAATAACAACTAATTGCCTGCAAGAAAAAAAAAATGTTGTTGGCAAGAACATATATGAGAGTCACATTCGGATTCCAGCATCAAAGCTTTAAACTACCAGGACTATAAGTAGCAGTTATCACAAGTTGACCAAGAAATCATTCCATAAGCAAAATGCATCAAGAAGCTAGAAGATGAAATCAGTTTGGATCTAACATCTCAGGCGAAGCAAGCAAGAGCGACAAAAAGTAAAAGAGAATCACCTCTTCAAAGCGAGACTCTTTGAAAGCTTGGTTTGCCTTCTCTACCAGTTGAAAAACCTGATTGTGTATGTCTAAAGGTAACGAATTGTCAGCTTCACTCATCTGAAAAACCAAGAAAGAAGAATTCAGCGGCGGATAAGATTGTGAAAAGTGAGACCTAAAAATCATTTCAGATAACAAGCAATGCTAAGCACGCCTAATTAGTAATTACCAATCCTAATTAGTGAAAACCCCAAAAATTGAATTTTTCAGAGTGAGGGAGAGAAACCTGAGAAGCTTCTAGGACTTTGTTGTTGTTTAGAGAAGGTTTCCAGAAACCGAAACCGCCGAAACGAGTGGTTGTTTCTCTGACTGGCGCGGATGTGTTGATTTCGGATCGGCCATTGACAGTGGACGACACATCCAGTCATGGTTTAAGCATTTCGGCTCTATCACGGTGTCCGATTCTAGGGATTTCGCCATATAAGGTCTTTGAGAGGAGATTACAAAAGGCGAGAGAAGTGAAGTGGAAGAGAGAGAGAGTGGTGGAACCAAAGCACTTGTGGAGTTGTGTTGTGATTTGAAACTGGTTTTGATGAAGGTGTCGGGAAGATGAAGATGAAGAGAATTAGGGTTTCGGGTAGATGAAGAGATTTGGTGACAGGGAGAGAGAATCGTCGGAATCTGGGTTCAAAATCGGAGAAGATGAACAAAAACCCTAAATCGAAACAGAAGAAGATGAACGGATTTTGGTTTCTGGATTTTGAGTGAGAGAGAGAGTTTATCGATTCGATTAGTGGATATAATCGAACGGAATCGAGAGACTTGGAGAAAAACGGAAAGAAATCGAGAGATTTGGAGAAGAAATGATAAAATTGGGTTTTTCTTTCAAAATCGCATGAAATCGAGAGAGAGAGTAGAAGAAAAGATTAGATTTTGGCTAAGTGTTTTTGGAATATAAGTTTGGGTTATAACTGTGGGCCTCAGAAATTAGGCATAAATTGGTGACTAATTTTCGAAATAGAGGAAAAATTTCCCCGTGAAAAGTTCAAAATTTTTGATTAATAACCCAGATATTCGTCACAAAGTAGTCTCAAATGCGTCACAAATTTGTGTCTAATTTGCGACGAATTTAATGTAGTCACAAATTAAAACCCTAAACCCTTAACAATTAGACCCCAAACTATGATCCTCTAGGCTTTATCTAAACCCTATAACCTATATGAATTGATATATTCACTAAAATAGTCTTTCCAAAGCATTTTTTGATAAAACATCAAATATTCCAATATGTGATGAAAACTATAAGTGTTTATAAGTGTTTAGAATTAAGAGTGTTGTTGTATTGAAAAGTTGTTATTGAATTTGATAAATTAGCTACTAATACATATTTATAATATGCCATTGAGTTTTGTACACTCTAATATGAATTATGACACATAGACTCATAGATTTTTGTTTTTTCAATGTGTGAAAATGTTAGTTGGAGTGGCAAATGAGTCACAAATCAGTCACATTGGAAATTTCCGTCGCAAATATGTGGTAAAGTAGTAGGTAAGTTGTGACGAATTTGTGACGTCTCGATAGGGTATTGGAAATCGAAACCCCAAACCCTATAGAGTCACAAATCAGTCACAAATCCATAGCGTCGCCAATCTGTGACTCCTTAGTTCGTAACAAATGTGTCACAAATTTGTGACGACAATTTTCATTCTTACCGAGTCGCTAATTAGTGACTGATATGTGACTATACCGAAACCTTCACAAAGGTGTCGCAAAGTAGTCACAAATTTGCGACACCCTTACGACCAGGTATATCTGTCGCAAATTTGCGACTACTTTGTGACTGATATTTCTGACGTCGCAAATCAGTGACAAAGTAGTCTCAAGTTAGTCGCAAATATTAGTGACTGATTTTGCAGTCACAAACTGCAGTCACTTATGGACTGTTTTCTTGTAGCACCTTTCTCTCGCTGGTCGAAATCCTATGGAGTATCCTCTGGTACAATCAAGCCATGCGCGATTGGAGCAAAACCAGACTTAAATCCGCCTCAACCATTCCATTGGCGGTGGTCTCGGTGGTCTAAAAGGTCGTCTACCGCTCTGAAGATCAGTCCAAGGTCTCTTCCCCGATCTCCTCTCGTTAGCTCTCCTGCCAATAATTTTGTGTTATTGGGTCAGGAAGGTATACGAACAAAGGCTCTTGTTTCATCTTGTTCATTAGTTGAGATAAGTTCAGGAAGTTTCAATAAGCCTGGTTCTTTCACCGTTGTATTATCATCATTAGAAATAATAGATGTGATTAGTGCCGATGAATGGCTAGTAGGAAATGAGTGTAAATCCAGGATTCGTGGTTCGCTGGTGACTCGATCTAAAACCCGAGCGGTTTTAGCAGAATGTAAAAGGATAATCTCGGTAGAATCCGAATCCTTTCAATTGGTTCGAGCCGTAACTCTAGGTTCGATAGTTCTCAAACTACATGGTTTAGCCCATGATACTTCTTTTCTTTTTATAAGTCTATCTTTGTTAGTTTCTCTTTGGCTTTTGCCCTTGTAACTGGATCGTGTTATTAAGATTAATGGAAGCTTTGGTTGTTCAAAAAAAAAAAAAACATTTTTTTTAAGTGTTGGGAAATACTAAATTTTAGCAACAATAAAAAAAGTGTTAGAAAATACTTGTAGGAGTAAAAATTGTGTGTCATATATGTGAAACGCAATCTTAGCTATAGAGGTTATATTTTCAATGCTAATTAAAAATTAAGTGATGAGGTTGAGAAGTTCGAAAATAACTCGATATTTGTTCACCATTTATTTTCCCTGAAAAGAAAAACATTGGAAACACAAAAGTAGAAACTCTTCAACCGCAAACAATTTTTACATCGGCGAAAAACAGTGAAGAAGTGAAAAACAAAAACAGCAAAGAAAACACATTAAAGAGGAAATTATCAATAGATAAGGCTCTATTAAGAACATAAGCCCAAAAAAACAAAAACAAAGAAAAAATAAGAGTAACCCTTGAATAATAATATTACTTCTAATGGTGATATCTCTTATGATCTTTCTTGGACCTCACGAATCCTAACCCTAATCTCTCTCTCCACCAACCACTCGACCTTTTTGATTTACTTCTCGACGAATCATCATCTTCTTCACTAAGTTCTTCCCTTAGAGTTGACATTCTCTTCGAAGTGTTAATTTCTTCCTTAAGAGGCAATATCATACCATCAAAGAAGATTTCATCTGCAGTACTCATTGAGAAGTTCTTGACTCCGAACTCGAAATCATCTGATGAAACAGGTGCTTCCTTGTAGTTGATCATCTCTTGCTTAGTTGTTGCGAAACCGCTAGAGAATGAGATCCTTGGCTCTGCATATGAACTATATTGATGATGTTGCTTCATGTTTGAACACTGCATTTTTATCCTTTCTCTCTCTCTCTCTCTATCTTTTGTATTCTAATGTATTTGTTGAAGTCTCTAATGGTAAAACGAATGTATTTATATGATACTTGTTGGATTCATATCTTGTTATTTTATATAAATATAAGGGATAGATAATACATTATTATTGTGTATGACTGTATGATGTGGTCACACACATACACAAAGGGACAAAAATGTGTGGTCTCTTTGAGTTTAGAGATCTAAGATTAGTTTCTTTATTGATTTAAGTTATCTTCATTAATAACTTAAATATAACCCATTTTAAGGATCAACAGCGAGGAGAAGTTAAAGCCATGTATTATATAAAAACAACAATAATACTGAACTATTTAATAGTTGGAAGATAAATTAAAACCCTAAGGCAAAGGGATGTTTTAAGCACATGTACGTAATTTTATGCACATGCATTTCCATAAAAGTCTCATGCAATTTCTGAGAAATTTCCTAAATTAACTTAGTTGGTTTATGCTTCATATGGAAATTAGGAAAAAAAATAGTAATAATTTGTTGGCTATCCAAAGTCTCCAAAGGTTAGATGATTAAAAAAAAAATTCTCCAAAGGTTACACAGTTTTTTTAATATAAAAATAAGTAAATTTGGAGAAAAAAAAAGAACGTAGGGGATTGTTATAACAGATATAAACGGGTGTTTAAGTAATCAAAAATTCGCAGTATCCTAAGATTTCTTTGATCCTCTCTTGTTTATCTCTCTCTAGAATTTTCTCAAGAAAGAAGCACTTCAAAATTCCGTTAAGTTTAGCCCGGTGATTGGCTTTTGCCAACGCCGTGGCTTGTATATACGGATCTATATTTCGGCTTAGTCCGATTACCGTTTCGGCATGTCCGATCATTTTTCCGGCTTGTTCGGATGTTTATTTTCCGGTTATCGGTTTTCTTTTCTTAGCCTTTTGCATGTGGTCTTTCACAATCATTCTCCAATCCCGTTTTGCTCTTGATCGGAAAATTCGTTCACTGGTTTACCTGGATCTCTTTTTTAAGAGTGTCAATCTAACTCAACTTTGAAAAGAGTTAGTATCTCTGATGGAAAGAAGGAAAGGTTGCTGGAGTTTAGATCATCTTGGAGACTGATTCAGGAGATTTGACGTTTTCCTATAGAAAACGGTTCAATGAAGAATCTTTATCCGGTTGTGTTCTAAACTTCCTCTGGTTTATTGCTCCAGTTATTGTTTTTTTCCAGATCAAGTTTGCATCGGTTTAGTGAAAGCCACTTGCTTGGTACAACGAATCATCACTTACAGCCAAGAATTTACTCCTTCCTTATGAAGAAATAAACCGGAGATGAATTTTCAGGTGTAATATTCTACTGTTCCGGTGAACATCTCTACATCTGGAATCTGGTAGATCTTGGCCACGTGGAAGACAAAGCGAAGATGCTATGGGAGATAATATTACACGTGTTTTGTTTTCCCAATTGTGCTTATCTTAAATCTGTATCAACAATTGTTGATGATCTTGTTGTACCCTCAGCCCATTGGGCTTTAATATAAGAAGTTGACTAAAAAAAAAAAGTAATCAAAAATTCATTAATTAGTATAGTTATACACATCTCAAAACCCATGCATGTGATAATGATAGCTGTTTATTGGGTTATATATTACACACAGTAATTACTATTCAGAGTTCACACGCAAATGGGTTTGATTCTGACAAGAAGAGTATTTAAACACACACACACACATTGCTCTTCAATCCTCACTCCAAGTCTCCAACAACTAAAAAAGCCCATGTTTCCAAACAATTAACTGACATTTATTGCTGTATTTATCTAATCTTCTATTTGCAGGGCACTATTGAACCATGCATGTATCTTTTTACAATTTGAAGAAGCAAAAAATTCGAACTTAAAACAAATTTAAAATAGGAAATTAGCATCAATAATATCTAACATAACATAAATTATATTTAGGTAAATAACATGTATCATATCTAGAATGACCGTTTTGCTCTTATTTTATTTTTCAGTTACAATAGTCAACTATGTTTTGATATGATAGCTGATTATTCGCATATTAGATAGCTGACTATGCATGCATAAGTAATCAACTATAATCATAGTGAATTAATAAAAAAAAACTATATTATAACTAGAATAACAAACACTCGTTTACATAGAGAATGTGTTCCATAATCAACTATGATAGTTGGTTATTCGCAGATAAATGTTATAAAAAAAACGAATAGCTGACTATGCATGCATAAATAGTCAACTATAACCATTGTGAATTAAACACTAAGTAAACTATATTATAACTTAAATAAAAACACTCGTTTACATAGACGATGTTTTACATAGTCAACTATTTTAATTAACATATAGTCAACTATTTTAATTAACATAATAGTCAACTATTTTAATTAACATAATAGTCAACTATTTGTAACTAATAAGATCCTTAAGGTTATTTTAGTCATTTTCTTTAATAAATGTTATACATATAATTTTCAATTATGGCATGTTATACACCTAATTGACCCTTTAAAATATAAAACATGATAAAAATAAGTTAAAGGATTACAATCGTAGACAATAATAATGGGGAGTTCAAATGGGGAGTTTACGGTGCGTTCGGCCTACTCATTTTTGACTCGGGACGTTACACCGCGAGCAAACTTGAGCAATTTGTTTTTCCGAGTGTGGCATGTTATGGTTCCGGAGCGTGTGCGTGTGTTCCTATGGTTGGGAGTACACCAAGTGATTATGACTAATGCGGAGAGATATAGACGACATCTTTGTGCGACGAATATTTGTCAGGTTTGTAAAGGAGGGGAGGAGACTATTATGCACATTGAAGGTATTTGGCAGAGATTAGTGGCTCCAAGGAAGCAAGGACAATTTTTTAGCTTGACATTGATAGAGTGGTTGTATGGGAATTTAGGTGATCATGCCCGTGTGGGAGAGAGTGTGTGGTCTACTCTGTTTGCGATAACGGTTTGGTGGGGTTGGAAGTGGAGATATGGGAATGTTTGTAGCGTTAACGAAAAATGTTGTGACCGGGGCGGGTGGAGAGACTCTTTTCTTGGACCCGACCTGAGGAGGGATGGATGAAGCTTAATACGGATGGTGCATTCCGAGGCAATCCGAGCCTGGCTACATTAGGAGGAGTTATGCGGGATGCGAATGGTAACTGGTGTGGAGGTTTTGCGCTTAATATTAGGATATGTTCGGCACCGCTTGCTGAATTATGGGGAGTTTATTATGGGTTAGTAATTGCGTGGGAGTGTCGGTAACACGGTTTGAGTTGGAAGTGGATTCGAAGATAATGGTGGAGTTTCTCAAGACGGGGATTATGGAGTGTCATTGCTGTCTTTCCTGGTACGTTTGTGCAATCGCTTTTATCGAGGGACTGGATAGTCCGGATTAATCATGTGTATAGGGAGGCTAACCGTCTCGCGGATGGGTTAGCAAACTATGCGTTTGACTTACCGTTGGGGTTTCATTTGTTAGAGACCACCCCGGAGGTTGTTGATTTTATATGTTTAGAAGATGTTGATGGGGTTTCGATCCCTCGGCAAATTCAGTTGTAGTGTTTAACCTTTTATGAATAAAATAAGGGAATTCATTCCCTCTTTCCGACCAAAAAAAATCGTAGACAATAATAATAAGGTTTTTTAAGAAGTCAATTCTTCTGCCATTAAAGGTGATATATTGTGTTTTTGTGCATTTTCATGCATTGCATTAGTAGTCTTTTAAATCATACTTGTGTCTTTTCATCCACTTTATGTCTCATTTTCTTTGCTTTAGGATCATCTTAGAGTTTAGGTTGTGTTTTGTTGCATTTTGCATATTTTGTATCTTTTAGGTCTATTTTGAAGCTTTAAGGAGAAATCGATTGCAAGGAAGGCTTTAATCTCATTTGGACTTGAAGATGGTAGCAAGACTTGATGAATGGAGCCTCTATGGAGAGTCTATGAGCAAGGACAGAAGTTTTCAAAAACTACCAGAGCATTTTCCGAGCCTAATTTCCCGAGCTTATTAAGCTCGGCAGCGAAATTGAAGAAAATGGCAAAAACTACCAGAGGATTTCCCGAGCCTAATTTACGAGCTTATTATGCTCGGCACAGTTCAAGAGTTATTGACCCGACCCGGTTTGTCCCGGGTTGACCCGGTTCGGATTTCTTTTGCTATATAAGCATTTTAGACCTAGTTTTTTGGAAAAACTTGATTAGACCTTTTCCCCTTTTGTGTTAAAACCCTTTCTTATGATATTTTGCTTGAATCTTTGCACTTTTTCTCTAATCTAGTAAAGTTTTATTTATCTTTCTCTCTTTCTTTTATGATTATGGTTTCATCCATGATTATGATTGTGTTTTGCATCATGATTAGTGAGTAGTCTTTCAAAGGGTCTTTGGGCTCAGTAGATTAGGGATGTTTGATGAATGATTAATGATGTCTAGGCTTAGATTCTTATGATTTCTAAAGATTAGGATGTGCTTAATGCTAGATTAGACTTAGCTAATCATAATCTAGATCATGGATATTTTATGCCCGTAAGGTGTTCGATAAAATGTCTAGAAGAATCCTAATCTTGCTTTTCATTGTTAACCAATGAGAATTGATGCTTAAGGTGTTTAGTTGACTCTATGAACTTGTTCTTAATGATTATTGATCATTTAATTGCAATTGGGAAATTAGCTTAATTAAATGGTTAGTAAATGGATTATTGTCATGGGAATGGATTAGTCTATTTTGTGTGATTCATGTCATGGAATTGATCGAGTTTGAATTGTTAGTTTCAACATCATTAGTTAGTCATTAATCATCCCAAGTCAAGTACTTTGCTCAAAGCCCATGTTTTCCCATATTTGATCAATCTTTTAGTTGTTAGTCTTGTTTATCTTCTTTTAGCATTCACATTTCACTTAGTTGCATAATTAGAATTATAAAAGCACAAAAATATCATCTAGCTTAGATTAATCAATTGCTTGCATTCTTAGTGTGTTATTCTCAACTTCTTATGGTTCGATACCTTAATTACTACTTGATTACTTGCACTTGGGTTTTAATTGGGATTTAAAATTTGTCCACATCAAAAGGCAAGCGAACAAAACATTAGCTTGTAATGTTTTCGATACTGAGCGTTTAAAGACGTCATCCACAAAGAAGAAGGTTGATGGAATTGTTTACTTTAAAACGATGAAAATGTAATGAAAATAATCTCTCTCAAAATAAAATAAAATTGATGGAAATAGTCTTTACATTATGGACTTAAAAATGAACATAATCTTTCTACTAAGGAGAAAGATGTTGTATTGGACAAACACTAGGTGAAGTTTGATTTGTTAGCTAAATGTTATAAAAAAAGTTGGATTTGTTAGCTAAATGTGGATTGATGGAATAATATAGTAGAAGCTAGAACATAGATTAATTCACTCATCTTTGAATGAATTTGGATTGGGAGTTTATGAACCATGACACGAAACATGGTTTACGGATTTTGAAAGTGAATTTCTTTAAGTCCAAACCTTCATCTAAACATCTTCAAGCAAAGTGGGTCAAATATTCAATTTATATAAATGCACAAAAAAAAATTCTAACCTAGGAAAACTATAATAACTCGGTGTGTACTAAAACATCGATCTACCTTCTAAGAAAATTTAATAATATTGACCTCCTATAACTCTTTATGTTTATGACCTTTAACAAAACATAACAAAAAAAACTCTTTTACTTTTTAACAAAAGTAGTTTGATATAGCAAAAGCAATATCTTAGTATTTGTTTTGTTCACGAGCTATTAAGACATTCTCCAAATTTTTATCAAAGATGTGGAGGCGAATTCTCGTGCTCAATCTTGTAGAAATAGCAACGCCATTTTTACTGGCAGATCTAAATATATTATTTAATTTTATGTGACGTTTGCTTATGTATAGATTAAGTATATATGGGGAAAACTGTCTATTTCCCCACCGTAACTTTGACATACACATATAACTCCACGAGATATTTTGCTCTATCCAGATATCCACCACGTGGAAGTTCCATGTCTATTTCCCCATCAAATCAAAATTAAATGTCTATTTCCCTACCGGATGAAAGTTAAATGTCTAGTTCTCCACCCGTTCCAATCAAAATTGGTTTGACTGGTTTTAGACTGGTTTAAAATCGGTTTAAAATCTAAATCAACACAAAACCATGAAATTGAACCAAATCAATTAAGAAAATAATAATTTATTTTAAAATAATAATAAATATCAAAATAAATTGTTTAAATTCATAAAAAATTAGGGAAAAAATTCTGAAACTTTAAAAAAAAATTAACTTTAAAATTTTCAAATTTATAATCTTCAAAACTTTAAAAACACTTTAAAAATCATAAACTATGAAATAAAGCTATGAATTTTAGATTATAAAATCCTAACTTGTTTAGATTATAAATTTAACTTTTAAAGTGTTGTTAGTGTATATAAATTTTACCCATTCAAGTTTTGTAAAATCCTAACCCATTCATACCTTTATTTCATAATTTATGAAATTAAACACTTTATAATTTAAATTTAACTTAGCTTTTGTAAAATCCTATATGATTCAAAAAATAAGTTAGCTTTTTGTAAAATCATAAAATCACAAGCTATGAAATAAAGCTATTTTAGATTAAAATATTGGGGAAACAATTCTGAAAATTAAAAAAAAAAAAATTTACAATGATTGTTTTTAAATAATACATTCGGTTTTAAATTTAAAAACCAAATTTTAACTTTAAAATTTCCAAGTTTATGATCTTCAAAACTTTAAAAACACTTTAAAATTCATAAATTTAAACATGTGTTTTTAATCTTTATTTAAACAAATAATATTTATTTAAAACTTTAAAAACACTTTAAAAATCATAAACTATGAAATAAATTTAAACAATAAGTTTTTAAAATTCGTATAGTAATGGGGAAACAATTCTGAAACTTTAAAACAAAAATTAACTTTAAAATTTCTAAATTTATAATCTTCAAAACTTTAAAAATACTTTAAAAATCATAAATTCGGTTTTAAATTTAATTTTACAATTTATGATTTTTAAAGTTTTGAAGATTATAAATTTGGAAATTTTAAAGTTAATTTTTGTCTTAAAGTTTCAGAATTTTTCCCTAATTTTTTTACGAATTAAAAAAACTTATTGTTTAACTTTATTTCATAGTTTATGATTTTTAAAGTGTTTTTAAATTTTTGAATATTTTAAATTTGGAAATTTTAAAGTTAATTTTTTTTTTAAAGTTTCAGAATTTTTTCCCCAATTTTTTACGAATTTTAAAATTTTATTTTGATATTTATTATTATTTTTAAATAAATTATTATTTTCTTAATTGATTTGGTTCAATTTCATGGGTTTGTGTCGGTTTAAATCTAAACCGATCTTAAACCGGTCAAAAACCAATCAAACCAATCAAAATTGGAACGGGTGGGGAAATAGACATTTAACTTTCATCCGGTAGGGAAATAGACATGGAACTTCCAGGTGGTGGATATCTGAACAGAGCAAAATATCTCGTGGAGGTATATGTGTATGGCATAGTTACGGTGGAGAAATAGACAGTTTTTCCGTATATATGAGAGTGTGTCTCTCTCGTGGTCTCCCATACAGTGAACAAAAGTTGTCTTTCACAGGTCACAAAAATATGAGAAAGTTTTGTCATCTTGTAATGATTATTATGCAAGTAACAAAAACAGTGGCTCGACGTACAAGGTCCGATCTTGGATTTCACTTGTTCTTGTGTGATATTTTTTATCCATGAATTATAAAAAAAAAAAAAAAAAAAGAAGGTTCGGTGAACTTCGTGCTGCTTTCCACTTCCATTTCGTACACTTCGTTACTCGTTAGTCAATATTGTCGGTGCTTTCTTCTTACCAAGCAAGTGATGATTCCAGTTAAGTATGGATTGGCAAAAAGTAATATCCGAAATGTCCAGCTAAGTTTTGGGGGAAATAATAGTTTTATATGAAGAGAATTTGAATAGTGCGTTACTCGGTGTTTTGTTTTAGGATATTTAATATCTGAGAGCATATGCAATGGAGACCCCGTGGAGAGTGCCTAAAAATTTTTTAGAATTAAATATATTAAGCACATAGTCTAAGTATCTTCTATCACATAATTCAATGTAAACTCAGTGTTTCTAATAGGCATTTTTGCACTAATTCGATGAAATCTCTATTGTTGGTTAGGTCGTTCTGCCATTTTGATGAAGTTGTTATGAAGGCAATTGAGTTCGACATTGTGTTCGTTTATTTGTTAGATAGTATATATGATGTTATGGTGCTATAGAGAATTAGATAATCTCTTTAAAGACTAACTATAAAAGATATTGCAACACTTTAAAATTCCGAAGATATGAAAACTAGGACATCAATCATGATTATTACAACAAATTATAGAAAATTATTGAATCAATGTGTATTTTATCTCTTTCTACCAAAGATGGATCTGAGATTTTCAAAGTCTCATACGAGAAATATAACATTAAATTTAGATGATTTCACGTAAAAATCTGATTATTTTAACAACACATCTCAGTTGGGTAACCGTCTTCATAAACGTACTGCCACTTTATAGTCCGCAATGTTTTAGATTGTACCAATCACAAAAATTATACCAAAAATTTTATCAACAGTGTTACACTTTACAGATTTACACTATGCTTTACAGCTGAAAAACTTATACGGCTTTCGGTTACCAATCATGTCTTTTTATGTAGGAACAAAAATCTAGAAAATCTACTTAACGTATTTATAATTATTGAGGAAAATAAATAGTGAAAAGCGCCTGTAGCTCAGTGGATAGAGCGTCTGCTTCCTAAGCTGAAAGTCGAAGGCTCGACCCCTTCCTGGCGCGTTTCTCCTTTTTTCTCCGTTTTCCCTTTTTTTTCATTAATTTTAATATCTGCGTACAGTATCTCCAACTCCGGCGGTGTAAAACCCTAATTCCTCCCTACTTTTCGCCGCCGACTTAAGCTATGAAGGTTTTCCAACTCGACCGTGGAAACACTCTCTCTGTTTCTCTCTTCTCCGATGTCACCAATTCCAAGTACTCTCTCTCTCTCTCTCTCTCTCTCTCTCTCTCTCTCTCTCTCTCTCTCTCTCTCTCTCTCGATTTTCTGGGTTTCTTTTTTGCTCTCGATTAAATTGGGATTAACTTGTAATCTTTCGGATTCTCTCCCTTTCTCCATAACCTAATCAATGCGTGGTTTAATTACCAGACTGAAAAAAACTGCGTTTTCGATTTTGTTCGTGTTATTGAACAAGATCCTCCTCACCAGGAATTAGGGAAACTCTGTTTCTTAATATATATATATATATATGCAGCTTCGATTTCGCAATTACGTATTCTAAATTTTTCCAGGGAGCTCTTGAATTCGATGTTAGATGGAAGTTTGAAGCTTGAGGTCTCATTTCTCAATGCATCACTTGTAAGCTTTTTTGGTTTCCTCTGTTTTTGAAGCTTAGAGTTGTTGATGTTAACGAATTGTGATCAAATCAGATTCCAGATATTTTCCCTCTCTTAGCTGCTGCTCAGAAAGCACTTGTCTACAAATCGCGTGATTCGTTATCTAGCCGAACTCTTCATTCCGAGCTCGTTTACAATTACTCCGGATCTAAACACGTAAGAAGAACAAACTTTGCTTCTGCTTCCTTATGTCCATTCTTGTCTAATTATTGATAAGCTTGATTAAGTGAGTCTAGTTCAATACGACTTAATGCAGTAGATTATAAATCAAGTTTCTCTGATTTGGTGAATTTTGTGATAAGAATAGCAGTTTTTTCGGAACTTTTCTAATAGCGGTTGTTGTTCGGTGTTTTCTTCCAAGTAGATTACGGAATCCTTGAAACGATGTGGGATTTCGGAAGCCTCTACTTACATTCTAGCTGCCCGGTTCAATGCTTCTCCCGTCGAGGTTATAATCTCTTCAACCATCTAAGATATATGGCTTTCGTTAGTGTGTTTTTTTATCGACTGTGACATGTTTTGAGATCAAAACAGATGGAGGAAGTGGCGAAATTGATCGATGGGAAAGAGATTGATTTGGAGGAATTGAAGACGCAAGCGAATCAATCCCAAATACTAAAGGTAATGTTTTGGTAAACAACTAAACCCTTTTAGTTTTGCATCTCATGCTGTAGAAATAATCTCATTCTTCGATTCTTTCAGCAATACAAGATAACAAGCCAAGAACTCGAGATTTCCTCTCTCGGAGATGCAATTGTTTGTCGGATAGCTGCACGCGACGCTTTGTAAAATACGATAATCGTTCTTTCTTTCTTTTGTCACCAGTTATACTACTCTCTGTTATAAACAAATTTGACACTTGGTTTGTATTGTATTCCTTTGCATCTTTCAGGCCAAATTTGGGTTTCTTAACCTCTGATAATTTTAATGAAATATAAACATAAAATTGAAACACAAAACTGAGACTACTAATCACGTATAGTCCAAAGAGTCTACACTTTGAATAATCTCTTCTTGCAATTAACAAAAAAAATACTCAAACAAGAAAGAGCTCAATTTTATGATACCTAATACAAACAAATTTCCCTGAAAGAGCAAATAACTACACTTACTCCTAAAACTAAACACAAATCTATCTCACTGAAACATATCAGCAATAGTGTTTCCTGAATCCGAAGAAGATCCATTTCCAAAATCCATCATCATCATCATCCTCAAATACTCATCCATATCGCAATCTCCTTCTCCTCCGCGCCATTGCTCCGCTTCAACAGAATCCGTAGCGCTAACACTCCCACTCGCACTCGCATTCGCTCCTGTATCCTCCTCAGCCGCAACAGGAGATGAAGTAGTGTAATCCACAAAAGGAAAGTTTAGTTTAGCCCGTGGCCCACGGAAGCCAATCGCGGCTCGATCATAAGCTCGAGCCGCGTCCTCGGCCGTTTCGAATGTCCCGAGCCAAACACGTGTAGCTCTCTTAGGATCTCTAATCTCAGCTGCAAATTTTCCCCAAGGTCTCTGCCTAACTCCTCTGTAACCATTCTTCTTGTTCTTCCTCTTCCTTATTTTCCCGCCTCCTTCCGCTTTCTTCGTCGTCGTCGTCTTCGAGCTCTCTATTCTACTACTAGTAATCCCTTCTTCTTCCTCTACTTCAACTATTTGTTGTTTCTTTTCAATTCTTTGATTTGGCGCGAAAAAGTAGTTACAGCCAAGACAACCGTCGATTCTACAAACTTGACACGTGTCGGAAGCCGACTTTGGCATTCCCGCGCTAATCACTGTGCTCTCACCGGAATAACCTTGAAACGGTGCCGTTTCGTTTTCTCCTGAGATTACGTGTTGCAAGGCGGAGACTATTACTGAAAGCTCTTGCTCCGGTGATAACTGCTCCTGATATGGATACCGGGTCCTGTTTCGGGTCTCTTGAGCTGGAGCTCCGACGAATTCGGGTCTGTTGTTAGGATAATGCATTTTCGTTTCTGAAAGTTTGATTTTTTTTTTTTTGATTTTTGTTGACTCTGTTTTGAAGCACCTGGAGATTTTAGTTTTTTCTGTTGTGTTTTTGGGAAACTGAAAGTGAAGAGAAACTCTTATTTATATGGTTCCGTGTTTTTGGACTGCGTACGTGGACTGCCAACTGGCACACTCTTCGGACACGGGGTCGTTTTGTGATTTTTGTATTTTTGGAAACACGTGCTTTATTTTCTGAGAATATTAATTTGACATTTGAAAACGACATTTTTCTTTTTGGATTGGGTTTTTTATTGACATGACAGTATCTTTAAAATGATTAAATATTCAATCATTTCATCATGTGTGACGCTTTTCTTTGAGAACCTTTTTACAAAGTTTTACGTTTTTAATTTAAACATGTTTTAATGAAATTAAGCCATCTAGGTGAAGTACGTAAATGATTGGATTATATAAAATCACGTGCAGTTTTCTTAACGTATAATTTCGCTTGATATTTGAGTTCACATTTAGATATAGAGATCAATTTGTCTTTCTAGAGTGACTAGATCCATCCTCTCGAAACTCAAAAGTACTTCTCTATTTTGCCTTTTTATATATATGTACGGTCGAATCAATCCAACAACTTTTTTTTTTTAGTTATGCCAATAGACATGTGTAACATTTGGAAATTTGCGATAACAATATGATACTAACACACAGTGGTAAATTGACGCTATGATTATCATTTTTACTATTAATTTGTTTTCATTGTGGATCTCATATTACAAAAAATAGATTATATTAGCATAAAAAAAAGACATTTTTTGTTTTGTTAAAAAATAAAAAAACATGTTGATCTACAACCAATATTGTCTACAACTAGTTATGAACTCAAACTTCGATGAAATTAATGTGGTACACAGCTAATTTGACATATTAGTAATGGATTGAAAATTCATAGAAATTAACATATACAGTATGAGAGCTAGTTTATTGCTGGTTTATTGCTGACATAAGTTGAATGATCGAAATATGGTTTATTGCTGGCTTTTAAGTGAGTTTAAGTTTAAAACAAATTAGAAGAATCAGCATCTTGAGAAAGCACATACATAGGAAGTGAGATGTTTATAAATTATTACTAGAAAATTACCTGCGTTATACGCGGGATAAAATAATTATCGAATAAAATAATTGTCGAATAAAATCAATAATTTTAGTTAAAAAATCATTATGGTGAATTATTATACATTATCTAAGACCCATTTTATATATTTGAAAGTTGCGATTATTTTGTATACAAATGTATAAATTTCATTAATAATTATTTTACATGTGGGAAGATGTATTTATGAAAAATTAAAAACATCTACTTGTCAAACAAAAAAACTCATGTAAAAATATATATGAAAAATTGTTTTACATGCTCATATATTTTTAAATGATAATAAATTGTTCGTTTATATTTTAAATCAATTTTTTGGTGTATATATTAAATTTTTATTCAAATTTATTTCTATAGTTTAAATCTATAATTTTCGAAATATTTTAATTTGGCAAGTTTGATTTCCAAATATTTAAATTTTGGCAAGTTTAGGAAGATTCAAATGTGTTTGGTAATTAGAGTTATGGTAATCAAAATAAATATATTTAGAAATAAATGTGTTTGGTAATGAGTATAAGATAATTAAATAAATAAATAAAAATAAATAGAAGAAAAATTGTGGTTATGACACCTAAGTAAAATGCTCCCAAAATGCTCCTCAAATAATGTATAGGATAATATATTTGGCCAAATATATTCCAACACAATAATTATTAGTTGATTTTTTGATTGAAAATCCAATGAACTATATTAATATGGTATAGGAGTCCGATTTGGTCCAAAAAGGGTACTTCAAGGTAGATATATTGATATTTTAGAAATGGACTCGGTTTAATCGTAAAAGTTAGTATTTTGAGGGACATGTTAAAAATCACACATAAAATATGATCTGGTCTAAAATAATAAATAGAGGATATGGATCAATATATTCATTGTCATTTGGTTTTGAAATAACTCAATAAAAATTAATAGCATGATTGATTGATATGTTATACAATATATAGGTTTTGCAACATAAAATCAAAACTGAATTGTCTTTTTGAAATCTACACAATTTTAAACTCTTTGGCATCTACATTGCACTGTCTCTTACTTCAGACCGTAGTCGTACGGTTTTCCGTCTTGCCTCTATAAATTATTTATGGTCACTAGTCATCTATTATTATGCATGAGTTCTCAAAAGTTTTTTGGACATATATAAAAACACGAAAATCATATTGCAAGGAATTATATTTATGAGATTAGAATTCGACTTGTTATACTTATTCGCATTTTTTTTTCTGTGAAACAATGAATAATAATTAAAAATAAATATTGAATTATCATGCACAAATTAAATAGAGAGCCAAAAATGAGTGAAAATGACATTTATTTCGTATATTTTTTACAACTTAAAAAAAAAAGAGAAATGAAGGAAGGAGAAAATGAGAAAATAAGTAAACAACTTGTCAAAGGTAGTAAATGAAAGCGAAAGGTTGACTGTTCCTTACTACTCTCAGATATTTCAATGATTTTTTTTCGGGGGTCAAGCAATTCAATAACGAATTATTAGAAATGAAATGTGTATGACGACAAAAAAAAGAAAAAAAAGAAATGAAATGTGTATATGATGATGCTGAGCTGGTTTATGGATGGATTCACTAAGCGCTTACGTCATCGTATCACTGTGTTGACCTTTTCTCGACGCTGACCCACCACGTCTTTGCTTTCTAGACTCTCTTCCATATTGACCTTTTACTTTTTTCCATTCTTGGTCTTTGACTTTTGTCACGTAGCAAATTATAAACACATAGAGCCAAACTAATATTCCTTTTTTTTTAATATACATAGAAGGAGTATGAAGAAATTTATTATCTACAAATATAATTTTTAATCTATCAAATTTACTTAAGGAGAAAAACCTACTTAATCTATAAAATTACTACACTTATATAACATCAGCGTGTATTTTGTCGATATAGTACTTGTTCTAATACATATTAAATGACTGATTTTAAACATTGTAGAGGAATTAATATAATTCTATTAAAATGATAGCAAAAATGTATAATTTGGTTCTTTACATTTTTTTTTCATAGAATCCTACTATTTGTTTTTCTAATGGCAATAACATAAATGCTATAGTAAAATTGAATAATACATGAATCTAATATAATTAAGATTCTAAATAAAATTAAATGTTTAGAAAATCCAATTCTTAAAAATAAAAAGTGGCATATCTTTAAAATTCTCGAAAATCAATTACATTTTTTTTATATGAATACATGATTAACATTTTTTGTCACAGAATTCAATATTTTCTATGAATTTTGGCTGTTTTTTAAAAAAATCTTTTTTTTGCTAAATTTTATTTTTTTGGTTAATTACAATCATTAGTTGTTACTTGTTAGTAATGGTCACAATTTAATCCATAGTTTCATGTTCCGAAAGTTAAGGCATCACTATTTCTTCTCCTCTTAAGTAATACCAGTAGTTATATAAGCATTGACTTAAAAAAAAAAAAGCATCGAAAACAACCATTGATGATAAAAGAGTCAACAAAATTTTGAAAAACTTGGGAACTGTGTCTGTGTGTTATGAAAATGAAAAAGAAACTCTAAGCAAGCCTTTTCTCAGGAAAAAAAAAAGAAACTCTAATTTTTACCAATTTGCAAAACTTGGGTAGACAATAATTACGTAAAAAAAAAAGTCAAATAGGCACAATGGTATGTAGCTTACATATTTTTTTTTTAATCAAAGTTCGGTTCACGTTTTTAATCAAAGTTTCAAAAAAAAAAAATTACGTATAAAAATACTTACATATGTATAAAACTATTAATGTATGCGAGTATATGAATAAGACGCAGGCTGCGATACAAGTTAAAAAAAAAATCAGAAGTAAAAGTATTAGCCACCAAATGTAGTGGCACGTTGAGAACGTGCGAAAAATGGTGTGAACACGTTTTTTGTGCTGACCAAACGTTTTTCCATCATCTCACGTCATATATTTTTTTTCTTTTTTCACTTTATCTTCTCTTAATTTGTTTTTTTCCACTAACCAATTAGATTCTATATGGATTAGTACTAATCACTCATCTACACTTTTTTTTTTTTTAGTCGACATCACTCATCTACCCTTATATTTGATAAATAACGTCCAGCTCATCATCTTTTTGCTTAGTTTTTAAAGTTTACTTTCATTGTTTATGAGATAATTTTTCAACTCTAATTTTACTACTTCAAAAATATCTCAACAACTATTACCCGTCCATTTCGAGTACAAAGACAGACAATAAATAGTGTCGGTAATGGATAATTAACAAGACTATATGAAACATGTACTTTTAAGAAATAGTTTTGGATAATATGGATAGTGGACAAAATATGGTTAATTCGTGTATATAAAATAACTTTGAAATTCTCACTAAATCGGATAAAATCATAAAAGTCTAATTCGAATTCTAGCATGTTAGATAATTTTGGTGCAATGGTCCGGATAATTCAGATATTGCAAATTAGCTGAATGTTTTTATCGGCTAAAATAAATGATAATGTTTTAAACTTGTAATTCTCATTATTTATTGCTCGTTAACATTTTTTTTTTTTTGGTAATTCAGATTAAGTCCATGTAGCCTACACTGCTTATTTAATAAAGTTTACTTTAATTGTTTATGAGATAAATTTTCAACTTAACACTTAACAACTATAACCGTCCATTTCCAGTACAAAGACGGACAATGGATATGTGTCGCTTATGAAAAATACTCTTAAAAGTTTTAAATAATATGAATAGTAAAAAATATGGATAATTTGTAATTTTAATATTACTTTTAAATTCTCACTATATCGGACTAATTATAATATGTTACAATTTATGGATCTAAAATTCATATATTGCGGATTATCCGAACGTCTTTATTGACTAAAATAAATAATGTTGTTGCTTTTATTAAAATATATATATATATATATATATATATATATATATATTTCCTCCGTTTTTATTTGTTTGATTTTCTAGAATTTTCACAAATATTTTTTAAAAAATATTAATACTTAATAATAAACATTTTATTTTTTGCAATAAACAGTTTTCATAACTCTAAACCAATAATAATCCAATAAATATGTCTTGAAATTTATAATTCACCATTATGTTTTCATGAAAAATGAATCGAAAAAGTAAAAAATCAATATTTTTAATTTTTTTTTCTTTCTAAAACATCAACAAAAAAAAACCAGAGGGAGCATTGTTTTACACTTATAATTTTTATTATCGTTGTTTTTTTTTTTTTTTTTTTTTGTAATTCAGATTAGGTACATATAGGATCGGAATATGCGTCACATACAACAACGCTAATTAGTTGTTATTGTGACGAATTGCAAGTCTAACATAACATGTAACTAAAGTAATATATAATAAGATATTTAGTCGAATCATAAAGAAGAGTAGCAAAAGCAGAGAGAATATGTCAAGACATTACAATTAACTAAAATCACAAAAGATGAGTAGCAAAATCAGAGAGTCATCATGTCATGAGATTACAACAAATTAAGTTTATAAATACGAGCAAGGCAAATCCATTACTAGTCGCGCAGTAACAATGCCTACAAATATCATCCGCGAATGATATGGATTCTGATTGAGTGAACCAAAGTTTCAACGCGTTTGAGTTCACACAAAATGCGGTCGTCTTTTTTCACTTTGTTCCTCTCGCATATGAATTTCCAATCTTTGATACAAACACGTTGATCGGCCCATTTTGCCGTTTCTATTACGAAAGTCCCGCGATCAGTGACGCGTGGTCCAAAAACTCTAACTGATAGTCTTTCACATATTCAGCATTAATCAGCTGTATTGAAGATACATAAAACAAACAACAATGTTAATCAAACAACTTAAATTACAAATAACCAAAAATCTACAACAATTCTTACCAGCTCGTATTTCCTATTCTTCAAGTTAGTCTGGAAATGCACATTCTTGGGATCATCGAGATAAGCCTCCGGATTTCCGATATCTGTAAGAAAATCTCTATATAAGCAAGCATCAAACAAATTAATGACTTAGTAAAGTGATGAAATAAGTTAAGCCATTGATTTGTTTACATTTCAGCATCCTTCTTTGCTTCACTGGTTTCACAGAACTAGAACCATCATCAATTGATTTAGACTTTCCTGTAAAACCTCAAGAGACAAAATTAAAACACAATTTTTACATAAATATACTCATCACACAAATGATCAATAATGTTGAAAACTAGTGTAATTTTACCTTTCTTCTTCGGAGATTTCTTCGCCTTTGGTCTCGCATAAGTGGCTGCTTCGTCGCTATCCGAAGAATAAGAACTCTCACTGTAGGATTCCTTTTCTAAATCCAAACCACCAAAGGCTTCAGTGTAGTCACTGTCACTGTCGTCAACTTCCACTTTCTTTTTTCCTGAAAAAAATTCAAACAAAGAAAACAGCTTATGTCTTATATAAAACCAAATCACATACGACAAAAAAAAAAAAAACCAAATCACATAAAAAAAAAAAAAACCAAATCACATAAAAAAAACTAAATAGTGTATTAAACCTTTGTTCATGCTTCTTGGGATTGAATTGTCAAATTTGACTTCAGAATCTGTTTGTGTCTTCTTCATTGCTTAGAGAATAAACACCGTCTTCTTCGTTATCAGAATCCTCCACGACCACTATCGACTTTCCTGGTGAAAATACAACATACCTTGTTTGTATAAAGCAAATCACATGATGCAAAAAAATAGCAAAAAAATGTGTTTAAAACCTTTGTTCGTCTCGGACTCAGAACTGGTGTTTGTGTCGTCACTGCTCAATGAACAAACACTGTCTTCTTTGCCATCATCGACTTCAGAATCCGTTCCAATCTCTTTACATCCATCTCCACGAAAAATGCTGACTTCGAAAATGCGGTTTCCGTCATAGACAAACGTCAAAAAGTCTCCATCGTTTAGAGAATTGTCTCTAACATATTTGGACCATCCTTGTGCAAGATACACTTCATCTTGCTCAATCTTCAACTTCACGTTCCAAAAGCCTCCACTTGCGCCTTGGAGTATCATTGTTTTAGCCAAACGATATGGAAGTTCGTCGTAGTAGGACAAGGGAATCAACTGTTCAACACAAATGTTTTCAAAATGTTAACTTAATTAATCAATACTCAAGAGATAAAGCAAAATTTACATAACAGAGAGTCAAAGCACCAAAGATAAAGTCGAGAGTCATCTAAATTCCACAAACAGAGGCTTTTCACACATAGAAACTCATAAAAAAATTCCAAATCCTACAAGATTACTCAGTGAACTTCTATAATTTTCAGCATCTAGAGAGAGAGAGAGTAAAGTAAACATATATGGAAGCAGAACAAATGTTTTGTATTCATCCAAATGAAAACAAGATCTGAGAAAAACCTGCACATGCTTTGATATAATCCAGTCACCATATTCAGATATATCTAAATTTTAAAGTCTAGAATGATTCATACAGGAAAGCACCTCAGAAAGCAGAGGAAACCAAAGATGAAGAAACAAAGCAAAGCTTAAAGCAAGAGAATATGTTACCATGGAATCTGAGCTATGATGAGAGATGAATACTTTGAAGAAACGTGGAGGTAAATCATTGTCATCCATTGAAGAGGAGATCTTGGAACTGTGAGAGAGAGAGAGAGATTAAAGAGAAATCAAGAACAAAGAAGAAGAAGATTTGAGGATAAATAAAAACTAAAGCTAAAAAGAATACCTTGAAGCTTCTGTCAAAGAGAATACAACGTTTGAAGTTTTGCAGACCCGAAAGATTTTCTGAGTAACAATGATAACACCTCGAAAGATTTGATGTTACAATAAATTACTTGTGTAATAATAAAAAGAGTATTAAAATTACGCTCAAAGGTGACAGGAGGATGCTAGTCTGGTCTAGCTACTTGTCAAAAACCGTGCAAGTAATAACCACTGTGTAAACTAGCGAACCTGGTTTATTTTTGAGAGTTTGTGTTTTGTCTTGGACCTGGTTTTGGTTTTGAGATTTGTGTTTTGTCTTGGGGTGGCCAAATTATTAGGATTTGTTAAGATATGAATATCGTACATATCCCATATATTCCATTTGTGTATATTTGCTTAGTATTATAAAGGCAAATTGTATATACGATTAAGTAAATTGGGTTAAGTACATTGATGTATAAATATGTGCCTAAGGCATTGAGATTAATAACACAGAAAAACCTTCTTACGCCTCTAGGTTTCTGACACAAATAAAGAAACACTAAGAATTTGATTTCCCACTCGTACAGAGAATCAGAACTCTTCAGATACTACTTTGTCTCTTTTCTTAGCTATTTTTGTTTTTCATTTTCAAACTAATTTATCTCTCTCTTTTTCTCTCTTTTAAAGTTTTTTTTATAAGTATATCACTAGGGACTTTTTCATGTATTCAAAAGATTTCTTTAACAATAGTTACGAGTTAACATCATGAATATTGCAACATTTTTTCTGTAGTACAATATTAATATGTAACATATAATGGTGTATATACAAATACAATTACTAACTAGTTTAATCCAACTGTAGTCACTTTATTTTTCATATTTTCTCACAAAATAAAAATGTATCGAATCACATGAATCTTTTGTTTCCCCTACTCTAGAACACACACATACAAACATTACATTACATACATACACTCCACAGATTTTGTATATCTCGGGAACAAAAACAAATAGAAGAAATAATTTTCAATTTTAAAACAAGTGATTGGAGTGATGAAAGGTTATTTAGAGCTAGTCAATGTTACTTGATCTAATGAAGAAAATATTAAGATTAAGAATGATGAAAACTCATTAAATTAGCAAAGAGAATGATGTCAATAAACTCAAATAGTCAAATCTTAAAGATAAATAGCAATGTTTTTTTTTTTGATAAAGGGTTTTCTATTGAAAATGCAAAGTAACTAATACAAGGCTATGATCTTTAGGATCATACAGTTCTTAGAGTAGATATAGAGAGTAAATAAGTAAACACATTGTATAGATGCATATACTTATAAAGATACACACAAGCTTAAGAGAAAAAGAATAACTAGTAGTGAAATCCCGAGAGACTACTTGTGGCCACCTCGACGACCACGCCTTCCTCGACTTCCGACAACATTCCACTCCATCTCTTGCATCTTTTGGGTTGGTTTTACTGGCCTTTCCCGCAAGATCCGTTGAGCTGAAACAGTCATGTCATTGTCTTGAGAAGGTTTGGTGTGAGGATCCCATAATTCACACTGATTATTTTCTTGAGCTCTCATATCCATGAGATCATCTCCATCAGTCATGCCCAAAGAAGAGTTAATACCTTGGTCCCTAACTTCAACAATGGGTGAAGCTTCATTTACATCTGTTTCAGGGTTTGTAACAGATGTAGCAGTAAATACATAAGCAGATGGAGGTTCCAGAATAGTAGTAGTGGTTGCAATGGTTGTATTATCAACCGTAAGAGGGGTTTTGTCCACTGTATCATTAATGACAACATCAATAGCAGAGACAACATTAGAGGTAGGCTCATCAGTGGTTGTTGCAATGGCTGTAGCATGAGCAGATTCAGTAACGGAGATAACATCGGAGACAGTTTTGGGAGTTGTGGCAACGGCTGTATCAATATCAGCAGCTGTAACAGAGTTAACATCAGAGATAGGTTCAATAGTTGTACCAACGGCTGTAGCAGTAGCTGGTACAAAACTTGAGACGATAGGAACATCAACCGTAACTGTGGTAATGATAGGATCTACAACTGGAACAGAAGTTGATACATGAGTTCCAAGGCAATGAGAGGCTTTGTGACCCAAATTGCCACACTTACCGCACTTCGTAGGCAACCAAGAGTACACCAGGTCCACCATTGTGAACGAGCCACTCTTATCGTCGAGAGCAACCTTTTGGGGAAAAGGCTTGTTTAGCTTAACTTCAACCAGAATCTTCGCTTCTCCCATTTGCGTCGGATCCAACCAAGGCTTACTTGTTAGCATTGGTGCACCTACGCCAGAAGCGATCCAATTTATACCTTTGATCGAGTATAACTGATTTGGTATGTTCTTCAATGTCAGCCAAACCGGGATTGTGGAGATCTCCGGTAAACTGATAGTTGGTGAAGGGCTCCAAGCCGATACAAACATGAGACAGTCATCAACGTGCCATAAACCTCGCTGAACAACCCATTTACGAGTTGATTCCTCTGGAATATGGAATAAATAAGATGATTCTCCTAGTTTATGGGTAAAGATGCGACACTTCCGACCCCAAATACGAGTTACTACTGCATGGATATGCCCCCCAGATGGAGCTGCACAGCGATAGAATTGACCAACTACAAATTCTTTCTGGTTCTCTAAACCCTCTAGAAGTACATGGCTAGGGATACTGACCTTTGGAGTTCCATCTTCAAGATAGACGGGAGTGGTTACTCTTTGTAAATTGCACACTGCTTTCATCTTGGCAGCCCATGGATACTCTTTGGATTGAGCTGTCATGGTGCCTAGAGATGTTGAAATGAGAGTATCGGTTGGCTTTGCAACCGTATTCAGAGTAGGTGTTAAAGCTTTTGGTGAGGACTGATTTTTTTCCGAAGATAGATCCGGCCAATGCTCATTGTTTGATTGCGGAAGAGCTCACACAAAACGCGGTCTTCTTTCTTCAATTCGTTCCGGTCGCATATAACATGCCACTTTTTGATGCAAACACGCTTATCGTCCCATTTTGCTATTTGTGCTTCCATGCTTCCAACATCATCGATGTATTCAATGAGGTCCAAAAACTTCAAGTTATAGTCTTTCACAATTTGTGTATGAACCAACTGCATTAAGCCAAACAAACAACAATGTTAATCAAACCTATTTAAGTTACACAAAACCAGCATAATAACAAGATATACAAACAGTTCTTACCAGCTCTTAAGGTCTAGTCTTCACATTTGTCTCGAAATGTAAATTCTTCGGATCCTTGAGATATGCCTCCGGATTTTTGATCTTGGGAATCGCTGTAAAAATATCACAAAGTGTAAACAATGTTTCTATATAAGAATCACTCAAATTAAAGTGATGAAATTAAGGCATTGATTTGTTTTACATTTCCTCTTCCTCTTCCTTTTTGGTTTCGCACTAATTGCTTTCTCATCATCAACTGACTTTCCTGAAAAACCTCAAGAGACAAAATATCAATTTTACATTAACATAAACATTCACACAAATGATCAGAAAAGGTAATGTACTTTTTTTTTACCTTTCTTCTTCGGATTTTTCGCCTTTGGTTTCGCATAATTGGCTAGTTCGCCTTCGCCATCCGGAGTATAAGAACTGTCGCTGTCAGAGTTCTCTTCTAATTCCAAACCATCAAAATCTTCATTATAATCACAGTCACTATCTTCATCAGAAGAGTCCACAACTTCCACTTTCTTCTTTCCTGAAAAAATCACAAACAAACCAAACAGCTTTTTATCTATAGAAAAACAAATCACATCAAACAATTCTAAGAGATTAAAAGAGTTAACAGTGTATTAAACCTTTGTTCTTGCTTATCTTGACTTCTGAACAAGTGTTTGTCTCGGTGTCTTCATTACTTAGAGGCTTAACACTGTCTTCTTCATTAGAATCCTCCATCACTTCCTCTTTCACCTTCCCTGATCAAGAAACAAAATAGCTTGTTAATAAAAAGCAATAACAAGATGAAAAATAGCAAAGAAAATGTGTTAAAACCGTTGTTCTTGCTTATCGGGAGTGTCTCGGATTCAGAAGAAGTGTTTGTGTCGTCAGACCAAGAACTGTCGTCTTGGTCATCATTAATTACTGAAACCTCTCCCATCTCTTTACATCCATTTTGGCGGTAGATGGTGACTTCGAAAACGTTGTCTCCATCATAGATGAATGTCAAGAATTCTCCATTGTTAAGAGAATTATCGGTAACGAATTTTCCCCATCCTTGTCCAAGATACACTTTACCTTGCTCTTTCTTCAACGACACGTTCCAAATGCCTCCAACGCCTTGGAGGATCACTGTTTTGGGTAAAGGACGTGGAAGTTTGTCGTAGAAGGTCAAAGGGATCAACTGTTCCAACACAAATGTTTTCAAAATGTTAACTTAATCAACCAAATACTCAAGGTAAAAGCAAAATCTACATAACAGAGACTCAAAGAGTCAAGAGTCATCCAAAAATCAAAGTCATGTTGAAACCTCTGACCACAAACAGAAGCTTTCCAAACACAGAAGAACACTTGGTTTCATTCAAATCAACCAGACAAAATCAAAAGCGTAGAAACTCATAAAGAAATTCTAGATGCTACAAGATTACTCAGTTAACTTGTACAACTTTCAGCAACTAAAGAGTGATTAAAGTAAGCAGAACATATGTTTTCTATTCAGCAACAGAAAAACAAGATCTGAGAAAAAAAAAACTACCCTTTACTTTGATGTAACACACAGTCACCATATTCAGACATATCTAAATGTTAACTCTGTAAATTAAGTTGATTCATACGGTAAAGTTCACATTTTTACCACTCAGAAGACAGAGGAAACCAAAGGTGAAAAAGCAGAGCAAAAAGAAAAGCAATATCAGTCCATACCAGCACATGAGACATATTTTCAAGAACCATAAGACTCTGTGTTAAAAAATCCTTCTTACTGAGAGAGAGTAGCTTACCAAGGATTCGGAGCTGGAATGGGAGACAAAAACTTTGAAGAAACGTGGTAATTCAATGTCATCCATTGAAGAAGAGATCTGGAAACTGTGTGAGAGAGAAAGAGATTGAAGAAATAAGGAACAAAGAGAAGAAGATTGAACATAAAAAAAGAAGAAGCTAAAACTGTATAGAATGAGAGTAATGTGTGAGAGAATACCTTGAAGAAGCTTGAGTCAAAGCAAAACAAAAGTTTGAAATTTAATATGCAGAGAGAAAATGGTGCAGTCCTCTCAATCCCTCCTCATTGCTTTTTCATTTTCAAAGTGACTATGACATCTCAAAAACGAACTAAGTTGTACAGTCAAAGATTTCTTTACTTTTAACAATAATAGTTACATCATCTTTTAATGCAACATTGCTTCCTCATGATTTTTGTAGTACAATATATAATATGTAATACTATATAATACCAATATGTTATACAAAATACAATATGTAATACTATATAATGGTGTATAATACAATTACTAGTTTGAAAGTTTAAACTGTAACCACTTTATTTTTCATATTTCCCCATAAAAAAAAAAAAATCAAATCACATGTTTTTATTTTCTCCTACTCTTTTGAAAATGAACTATTATTGTACACACACACATACAAACATTTTACATACATACACACTCCACAAATTTTGTATTTTTCCACAGACCAAATAAAAAAAGAAATGAATTTTCAATTTTTGGAAGAATCAAGAAGACGACAAACTTGCCTCAATACTAGCAGTAGAATTCTCTTGGAACATGGAAGTTTCTTCAACATGCCATTTGAGAATCTCTCTTGCATATCTCAATGCATTGTCCACAGTATCACTCTCTAAGCTCGCTTGAGAAACAAACAGCTTCGGCTTAAAACTCCTCCCCCGCATCGAATAAGGTCCAACTAGCGAGTCAAACAGTCTCTTGAACTGAAACCCGATGTAATGAAAAGCACGCTGAGCCATCGGAGGGTTGTGTCTGCTCGTTTGGTTCTGACTGATCAACGGGTTAAAGTCTTCGAACCATTCACATGTTGTTAGAGGAAGCTGTTCGATTTTTTCTTCTAAAAGATCGAATTTGGTTAGAACCAAAAGGAACCTTTTGTTAGCTAGGCTCGGGTGAGTTACCATGTTTTCGAAAAGCTGTTTGCTCGCGATCATCTTGTTTACAAGAACCCCGTTATTGTCTTCTACGAATTCTCCGTAATCTGTTAGTGAGACGCAGAATATCACCAAGTCAGCGTCTTCAAACATTTCCAGCCATTTCCAGTTTTCTCCTAGGCTTCTCGGATTTAACCGGATTAGTTGGTACCTAAAAAGAGCGGGAATTGAGTAAGTTTAACGGCTTTATACATTCGGAATGCAAAACAGAAAGAAAAAGGGGATAGAACTAACTTCATGTTTGGATCGTGTCGATAATCGTCATCAAGAGAGTCTTCTTGAGCTGTTGGTGGGAATGAAAACTCCACACAAGAAAGTCCTTCCATAGCGGAAAGTCCTTCCGCTTGCAATATGTCCATATCAGAAGGATCGTATTCTGCTCTCGAAATCTCAAGAATCTGATTAGAAAACAAATTTAGGTCAGTCTTCTTTAACAAAAGTGCTAAGGACCTGCGAAAAAGCATTTGATGCAAAACTCACTCGTCCAAGAAAATAAACTGCGTTTCTAGGAAGTGTATCGCGTAGTAGTTTATAAGTAGCTTGAATGGCTGGTACTCTCCAGAGATCTGCAACGGTTTGTGCATTCTCGCGGCTTGACGCTGGAAATATCTCCAGGTTTCCTTCTTCTTTTGCTTTCAAAAGCCAATCCGAAAAATGTTTTAGTCTCGGGCTGATCGAGCTAACCGTTTTAGCACTAGTCTCATCTTCTCCCGCATCGCCTAAATCACAAGAAGAACTTCATTCATATCTCCCACAATAATGAATTGTTAACCCGATGTTTGTACGGTCTATAAATTTACCTGTTTGGTTATTGCTCGTCTCTTCTTCAAATTTTTCGTGTGCCTCGAGAACCATTGCAAGATAAGTATAGAGATTTGTTTGGATTATGAATTTGATTTTTTCACGGTCTTCTTCAGAGAACGGGACTTCATAGAGATCCCTTGCCTGAAAAAACAAAACAACTCAATACCGGATTTCTCTACTAGATTAGTGAGTTGCATTAAGATACGAATAGCTCACTTGTTTGTAAATCGTAGTTGCGCCACAATTCTCATTACCCATCAGAAGAAGTTTGTTAACCGCTTTCTGCTCATATAAGGGCGCATCGTTTGGTTCTACTGCAGATGAAGTCGGAGGAAATGGCAGAGAGAACACTTTACAAGCAATCTTTGATCTTTTCTGAAAAAACATGCATAATTTTCTACAGTTTATTTATATTCAAAGTTTCAAACGTTGTGAACAAGAAAACCTTGCGCTCGGGAAATCATAATACCTTATCCCAGATGTTTCCGATCATACGACCCTGACCTTCTTCCTGGTAAGTTCCATCCGCATAGACCCAAAAATGAGGCTTTGCTTCACATTGCACCCCCACAAACTATATCAAAGCAAAGAGGCCCTCATTTCAGAACAATGACACTACCGCTAAAAGTATTTACGTGGTTGGAAAAAATTTAAACAACCTTTAGCATTGTGAGCTCAATCGCGGTTATTTCTCGGCCATTAATGAAAATCCCAGTGTCGCCATTGCTTATGTCCTCCCTGATGTTACTACCTCCTATGTTCATCTGCGGGCTTATTATTTGGCAAGGTTTCTCTCCTACCTGTTTCCATAAATCCCATTAAAGACATAAACCCGAGAATGAATACGCAGACAAGTATAAGAAAATTCTACCTTTCCCCAATAGCCAGCAACTTTATCGTACCAATAGTTTCCGGGTTTTAGCTTTTTCGGTGGATTTTGACATGTCTGCAACGTGTAAAGCTCGTCTTCGTCTAAACACTTGTCATTGACAGTGATAAGCCGCGAAGGCAACTGATTCGCCTTGCAAGAGATCTCGGCATTCATGACTTGTTGAAGTTCTAAAGCTGTGAGATGACGTTTCAGCATTCTTGAACATTTTCCGAGACTCCCTCTCTTCGACTCATCGACCCTAAGACCGATACAAGTCACACACTTTCTTCCTTCGGGCATCGCACCCATTGCTCTACGCACACAGTTGAAACAATACTTTGCATCGCAGACGATACATACTTCTTTCTCAGTAAACCGGTTCCCCATCATACATCGGTAACACGACCCTCTTTTACCTTTCCTTTCAGCTTTAGGTATTGCACTTATACTTTCTCCATCAGAAACGTAAGAGCTTTCATCGTATTCACTTCCTTGACTCGGTACAAGAAACCGCACATGGTTTCCATTTCCGACTTCATTCCCTCCATCTGAATGAACAGGGGACTCACAATCCGAATCTCTTGCATCCTCCTCTCGTACTTCTGCAGATGATAACGATAATGACGGTGACATCGGTAAATCAACCGAGCTTTTCGCTTCTGATGATGAGCCAGAAACAACATCATGCCTAGTCAAAACCACACAAGAACTAGCTAAAACCACACTAGAACTAGCTGAAGAATCAACTAAACCGTTCTTCTTCTCGGATTCTTCAGGGGATTTCTTGATAACACTTGTATCCCTAACGAGAGGTTGAGCAACTGGATAAGAGAAATCAACTAAACCGTTCTTCTTCTCGGATTCTTGAGGGGGTTTCTTGATAACCCTTTTATCCCTAACGAGAGGTTGAGCAATTGGATAAGAGAAATCAACCAACGAAGACGAAATCGATACCGGATCAGCCGTAGGAATGTCATCGATTTCGACGGGAGGAGCTCGTGGGACATTAGCTATAGGAGGACCATTATACTCTATAGCAAATGAATAATCAATTCGAAAGCTATTACTAGTATCATCACTATCAAGATTATCCCTTTTAGGATTTGGTGAAGCTAAAGGTAACAACTTTCTTATCACTGAAGCCATCTACTTACTAAATCCAACTCACAAACGAAAACCCACAAACCCTAAGCCTTAAAATTCCCTAAATTTACAAACTTTATGTACCAGCAATACGAGAAATCATGAAACATTCCCGAGAAAATAATATTCAAGGACCGTAAGCCATTAGTGGCTTAAATAATCAATCAATCAATCACAAACCGCGTGAAGCAAGAACCCAAGTCAAAGAATATATTATAAATTGATCACATAAAGCTCCTTTAAGGTTAGAGAAAGGGAAAAAAATCGAATTTTATTTTACAAAGTGGAAGAGATTTTCTCAGGAAAGTGGTGATTTTCCGGGAAAATGAATTTTTTTTTTTGAATAAGCAAACAAATAGAAGAAGAATTTTGTGGTTGGATCGTCTTCTTTCTAACTAGTAAAAAGATTGAAGAGTGGACAAAAAGGGAAGACTTTCTCTCTTTTGTTTTTCTTTTCTTTGTGTATCAAAAACGAAGTTGAGTTTATTAATTTTCCGGGAAAATTCTCTGCGTCAACGCGGGTTGGAGAATTGAAAACGATGCGTTGCAAAAGGCGTTGAGAGAGTCAAAGAGAGGGTAATTTCGTCAAATAGTGTTTATTCTTAACCATAAATGTTCTTTTAACCGGAATGACACGCGGTTCTTAGGAAACCGGACGTGTTGTTTAGGCTTTAATTACGAAATTAGTAAATAAACATTTTAAATTGATTTTAGAATAGAAATTTTAGATTTATGTGATTTTCTATGTAGAATTTAGAATTTTATTTGTCCAATAATATATATTGTTCGATAGAGGTTTGGTCGTTTTGGGTAAAGGATCGTGTGATAAGGTTGGATAAGGTTATTTAGTGTATTGAAAATCATAAACAAATATATATATTCTTAGTAAATTGGTTCCGTTATAGGTATGACGCAGGATTCGGATAATTGAGGTTACTAAAATCTAGACCTGGTCCGTTATGGTCCCTCACTTTTAGGAATTGACATGTTTATTGAAGAAAAATGCTTTGGTTACAATTCTGAGATCTACAAAATTTATTTTCTTTCAGTAGGTGTTGTAGTTTTGTTTTTAAACCATAAGATTCAGTTCATGTAATTAGTAATTGACGCATGCATATACGTAAGAGCATGTTTTGTTTTCTCGTTTTCTCCTAAATATATATGGTCTAAATGGTAAATGAAAAATCACAAAGAAATATTTTCTAACGACTTTGGGTGGATATATATTTGGTGGTGCTTAAAATATGTAGTGGTTAACATACTTCTGGGAAAGAAAAAAAATTGATTTTTTTTTGCTAAATGGTAAATATTTCATTAACATGAAAACGTTTTAGGTTTACAAATCAAGTTTCTAAACGTATGTTATGGTTCCACGGCAAAATAAAAATAAAAAACATGTTAATGATCGATCGACTTGGTAACTCTAATTGTTTTGGCGAGACATTATCTTGCACATCACTCACCTAGAAGGAAAGAATAATTGACAGTTAGACATTAATCTCGTACACCACTAGTGGAACTTAGTTTACTTGGGCATTAAAATGATTTTCTAAACTAACGTACAACAATTTAACTCATGTAAACGGTGCGTGGAACTTAGTTTACTTGGGCATTAAAAAGAGAACAAAAAAAGTATATGAAATCATCTTAACATTTAGACCCAAAAAAGTATATGAAATACAACGATGAAATAAGACAAGAATTTCTAAAGACCTCTTACAAGTTTTTTTTTTTTGGGGGAGGGGGTCAGGATCTTGTTACCAATAATACAAAGTCTAATGAAATTCCTTCAAATATAATTTACAAAGACCATTTCTAACAAAGAGAAAAAGCGACTCGTCAACATTCCAAATTATTAAGTTGCAACCACGACATAGAACGTAAAGAAAACAAACATGTTTGATTCAGTCTTTGCTCTTGTTATTTTACAAATTCAGCAAAAAATTAATAATACAATTTCGTTTTTATACATTTTTTCTTATAAATAAAGAAAACAAAAAATCAAAACTCATTACGTGAAAACCATCAACCTCACATTAACCCCCTAACCGGTTTAACGTGGCACACACTCTTCGTTGACTTTGGTCATGAAATCGAAAACATTAATCTCGTCTCTTTGCCGGCGTGAAGAAGACGACGGTCGTCGTGACTTGAATCAACGACGGAGACATTTTCTTAAATAATCACACTATGCTCCTCCACTCACCTTAAATTTTCCAAATCGCGTGAATTCCACGCGCCACTCCCTTCGTGGGGAGACGACAAGCTCTTCCGCTCGGAAGATGCTGCCGGCTCGTCCATCTCCCTCCACGTAGCCATTTTCTCCGACACGCGCCACACTTTTACCGATTTGTCTAAACTTCCGCTGTATATTATCCACTTCCGGTCCCCCTCGGCCGCCGTAGAGGATTTTGCTCCTCTACGGTAAGCCCGTTCTTCCTCCACAGCTAGACATTTGACAGGTCCCATGTGGCCCGTCAAAACAGACAGACACTGATGGGATCCGTCTGATGGGTCCCGTCTCCATACACATATGTTCTTGTCCGCGGAACCACTCAACAACAAGTTCCCCGCTATAGCGAGACATAGCACTGCGGATTTGTGCCCTTTGAGTATTCCACCAACAAAGATACGTTTCGAACGTTTCCAATAGTTCACTAGCCCGTCCGAGGAACCGCAATATACGATGGAAGATTTTGATTTTACCGCTAAAGCCGTGACCGCGTTTTCTTGCTTGAGCAAAACTTGAACCAACACATGCTTCGTTCCTTTGCCTTGCAACTCACGTTTCCATACCTTAACGGTGCCATCTGCGGATCCAGTGAACACCAAGTCATCGAAACCGGACATTACCGAGTTTATCGCGTCATCGTGCGCGTGTATAGATTCCAAACATTTCGAATCCGAGATTCTCCACACTTTGATCGTCCTATCCCAAGAACTCGAATACAACAATCCAAGATCAACGTCTAAACTAAGACTTGACACCGCGTCGTTATGCTTTGTCTTTACGGAGTTTTTGTTGCGCCGTGCCTCCATGAAATACTTCGGGTTTACGGAGGTCTTGACCATTGATTTAAACGTAGGCAACGTTCCAATCCGCTTGTGTTTTCCCGGTTTTCTCTTCGAAACCTTCCATATCCGGATCTTTCCGTCCTGATGGCCGGTAAAGATCCGGTCTCCGAATATCACAATGGCCTTGATAAGCCCACTACTAGATTTAAAACCCGCGTAATCCTTCAAATTCTTCCAAACCCTAATGTTCTTTGAATCCGAGCCCGTGTAGAGAAGGTCACCATAAGCGGCTAATGAGTATATATGTCCTTCTTCACGTACAATAGATCCAATGAGACCATTGGTCTCAAGGACATTGTCTTCATTGAATACCGCGGCCCAAGGAGGCGACACGCGGGCCCAAGGCGACATTACGCAAGGAGAACCTTCTCCGCTGCCTAGACCGCTGCTACTCATGGTGGAGGCCGAGACGCTACTAAACCGGTGGTGAGTTAGGGTGGTGTTGACAATGAGGGGTTCGTCAGGAGGAAATATTCCGTCGTGGTCAGCTTTCAAGAGATCACCAAATTTAGGCCTCGGCAACGGTTTGTGACCATTACCGCTACGGTCGTGGCTAAGATTGTGGCGATGGTGATTATTGTTATATGGATTGGTTTGGACTTGGAGATCAACGACCATTGTACCACCAGTTTCGTTCCTCATCTCTCTTTCTTTAAATCTTTGTCACAAAAGTCAAATGCTTGGATTATAAAAAAAAAGTGTTATAGAATAATGATAAATTCTCCTCTTGCCTTTTTTTTTTTGTTTAGGGGGATTTTTTTTTGGTTTTGATAGCTAAATAAGAAATTTGAAGGATGATGTGTGTTTGTGGATTTTGGTTGGCAAATAAGGATGGAGATTTTAAAGGAAAAATGGAGGGTCAAGAGCAAACTTTGACTTCTGAAGATGTTTTTAATTTGGTATTGTCAACGTCTCTTGATGAAATTGTTAATGGGTTGAGAGAATTGTATCTTATAAATTGCACACTTATATAAAGATACGAAATATTCAAAAGATTGGTCATTTTGTGATATGTGGTTGGGTGCTTCACACGTGGTTGTCTTGTTAGTAGAGGCAGCTTCTATGAATTTTCGAAAGAATATTTAAATAACTAATCTTATGATATTTTGATTAGTATAACACTAAAAGTAATACCATTGTTTTTTAAGAAAAAATTAATCCTCCATTTTTTTCTTTCTAATGTTCAAGCATATCTTGAATTATGGTTTGCTAAACTAAATCCATCGTTTTTTGTTGGTTTCTTGAGTTTTACACTACATGTACTCTCATACATTGAATTGGAACATTCTTTGTAAAATGCATTTGAGGTTCTACATACATTGGAATATTAGGCACGTAAACCGAAAGGTGCTTAATCTCCTCCATAGCTCAGTTCACATAGCTTTACTGCCTAAAATACCACTTTTTTTAATAAAGATATTTATGAACAAATGTATCATATTCTCAAGCATTTGTGTCTTTGTCCCGTAACGTTACAACACTTGATACCTCCATAAAAATCCTCTTAATAACGAATTTAAATGTGTATATTAATATCAGAAGACTATACACCACTTCCATTTGATAAGATTAGGCAAAATATTTAGGCATGATTCCACTATTTGTTTATGTGTTAACAATTCATGCATATCTCCATTGCTTTAGCTATTTTTACATAGCAAGTCGCAAATCATTATTTCAACAAGAAAAAAAGGTTTTGAAAAAAAACATTAAAAACAAGAAAAAAATCTTTTGTTCATGCTATAAGTTGCATCGCAACATTAATAATTAATTAAGGTTTCTCACAAAAATTAAGGATTGAACCGTGTTTATAACACTATAAGCCATAATTTAAAGTAAAAAAAAAAAGAGTGAGTTCTATTTTTCTTTCAAAGAAATAATTGGAGTAAAAGAAAAGAATTTGGAAAAATAATAATATGAAATTATGGATTATGGAAGTAGCATTTTGATCGGTACGGAACCAACACAAGTTATTGCTTTGACCACTTCAAGACAAAACACAAAAAGTCTCTTCATATGTTCCAACCAATCACATTTCTTCAATTCTTTTTGTGTCTTTAACCGGGAATTATTACAAGTTAAACCGGATTAACAAACCCGGAGGTGGATCTAAACTGTGAAAACAAAAATCAAATCTTTTGCGTGTGTCAGGCAAGAACTTCAGAGAGTCTTTACTTGCTTTTTGTCTCACTTCTTCTCTCTCTCTCTCTGTACTCACTTCTCACAATTTTAGGTTAACTCTTCTTCTTCTTCTCTGTTCCCAAATTTTCACTTCTCACTCACTGTCTCTCTTTCACAATGGCTGAAACTGATTCTCTCCCAAGATTTTTCGTGGTTTACATCTCCCACTTCAGCTCAAACTCCCTGGTAATGAACAGAAAAGTCTCATTTTTGTTGTTGGAGTGATTCTCTTTAGCATTATGAAACAAACACTAAATTTCATGTTATTTGCGTTTGTACATATGGGTTTTTACTTGCATTTAGGTTTCTGTTTAGATATTTGCTTTGCTGCTCTTGTTCTTAGGGTTTTGTACTGTTTGGTTTCCTCTCTAAATGTTGAAAGATGTGAACTTTATTGTATGATTTTGGATTGAGTTTATATGCTTTGATTTTGTCTGTTTTTTGGGAAAGTTCACTCTTTTAAAGATGGCATCTATTGAAACCAAGTCTTATTCTCTCTGTGGTTTCACTTTCCTTCTCTGACTATACCTTAGAGTCTCTAATTTGTGTATATATGCTTTATCTATCTCTTGAGTTTGTTGATTTTGTGCATTTCTCTTATGAAACAACACTGAATCTCCTTTTTTCTCAAAAACAAAATCTCCTGTTTTTTGAGTTTTTTTAATGGGTTTCACCTACATTTAGGTTACTGTATAGATATGTATCTCTTGAGTGTTGATTTTGTCTATTTTTGTGTGAAAAGTTCACTCTTTTTATTGTCCCTACGCTTCTTCTCTGTGTGGTTTCACTGAGTTTCCCTTATGAAACAACACTAAATTGCTTCTTCCCATTTGGTTTCCAACTCCTTTCAGTTTGTATGCTTTGCTTTTGTCTGGTTTTTTTGGAAAGTTCACTCTTTTGATTGTTCCTAGATGCTAAATCCAAGTGTTCTTCTCTGTGTGGTTTCTTTTTTCAGCTTCATTACCTTTAAGAATGATGATTCTGAGTTTGTTTCATTGAGTTTAAAAAGTTTAATTTGTGTTTGGACATGTGATTCCGAGTTCCTACTACAATGAACTACCGAAAACAGTGACTCTCCAAGAAACTGGTGGATGTTTCTGGACCATGAAGACTATGAAGAATCGAGACCAAGTGTCTTTTGGACAAGGCTGGTCCAAGTTCGTCGAGGATAACCGTCTCATAGACGGAGACATTCTGACATTCGTGTTCGATGGAGATCGAGTCTTCGAAGTTAGCATCTTTGGTCCTGGAGGATGCAAAGAGAAAAGAGCGATTGCTGAAGTGATAGAAGTCGAAGACGACAGCGTTTGTTCTCTGAGCGACGACGAGGACGACTTAAACGTTTCTGCGGAGCAGGAGATTGTGAACACAGTCCAAAGAAGCGAGAGTAAAGGTAAAGCTTTTTTTCAATTACTTATTGTTTTATGTGAATGTTTTTGTATTTTGACAAATTTGTTTTGATTTTTTTTTCAGGAAAGTCCAAAGTGACTGTTGTGGATGATGATTCTGATGAAGAGGACAGTGATTCTTCTTACTCTCCTGAAGTTGAAGATATGACAAGTAAAGAGTTTTATCACTTGATCATTTTGTACAATTTGCTTACTTTAAACTGTTTTGGTTTCTTATGAACTTTTAGGAAAATCGAAAACTGTAATGAATATGGAAGCTAGTTCTTCTAGAAAAAGGATGAGGAAAAGTAAACAGATTCTGACTTAAATTTCATTATTAATTTGTGTGATCTTATAATGCAACTGATTTTGTGTGTGTTTTTTTTTTTTTTACAGGAGAGCCACGAATCAAGAATCCAGAGGCACATTTAAAGGATCCAAAGAATTTATATTTTGAGACATGGTTGAAGAATAGAACTTACGAGTTGGTGAGGATTATCATGTAATACTCTTTTAAACTTGATAATTGAAGTTTTAATTAACGTTTTTGTGTTACTATTACAGTTGGTTCCTGGCCTACTGGTGAAAGACCACTTGTTGAAGTTTGAGGATTACATTGATTACATCGACGGCCACGAAGACGGGATTCTACAAGGGACAAAAATGAAATAGGCTGATCAACGCGTGCAAATCAACAATTGGATCCGCATATGCGAGAGGAACGATGTGAAGGAAGAAGACAGCATCTTGTGTGAACTCCACCGCAAGAGAAATGTCGTTTATGCGATCCGAGTCCACATCATCCGCAAAAACAGTGTGTAGACATTGTTATAGTAGGTTAGAGCGATTGTATTGCTCATCTATATGTTTTCAGTTTGTCTTTAGACAACTCTCTCTGTCTCTGCTTAATCTAGTTTATGACTTTATGTTATGTGTTTTAGGGTTTTTGGAAGACACGAGTTGTCTTTTAGTCTCATCTATATCCACCTTACAGTACTTATACCACAAGTTCCTGATTAATTCTGTTTATTTCAAAACTTAAATTTTTGAAAAGCCGAGATTGTATACAAAGTGTTAATAAGCTTAATCGAGGATCTATGTAAATAAAAGTCTAAACCTATATAAGCAAGGAAAAATGTCATAAGAAACCCCAAAAATCTATGAAAAGAAAGTAAAAAAAAAAAAATGACTATCTTTAAGGAGATAGAGCCAAACCAATTTCTTTTGCTCTTGCATATCATTTTCTTCAGTCCATGAAATCAGGTGGCAGATTCAAATCCAATAGAGTGGCTTTGCCGTTTGTGAAAGCGCTGTCTTTTTTCTGACGTTTATTCAAAGAAGAGGAAATCGTATCTTCCGAGTTTCTTGATCCTGAACCTTGCTCGATCCTCGATGTCCCTCCTATGTAAAATCAAGACTCTTAAGAAACCGATTTCATATACTAGAAATGTATAAATCACAAAACCGAGAGTTTAATTACCGCTTGTACCACAATCCAAAGGTTGGAAGAATTTATCAGCAGCACCGTCTTCTTCGCCTTTGGAATTCCAGGAAGCATAAAAATCAGCTGCTTGCTCAATACCTTTCGATCTGTACGGTGCAATACTGTGAATCCCACGTTGGAGAGACCCGAGCAAATCATTCTCAATACACTCGTACATTTTCTTGCAGAGGTTATCAACCGCAACAGACAAATTAATGATTTGAATCCGTATATCCATAACTTTCTCATCCTCAAATGTATCAAACGGCGTTTCCAATAACTGAGAAAGCTTCTCAACATTACCCTCAAGTTGCTGCTGCTGATCCTCAAACAGATTCTTCTTTATCTCTTTCTCCTTAGAACTCATCTCATCTTTAAACAACTCATCGCCAAACATGTAATACGCGAAAGCATACGAATAAGAAAGAATCCGTCTCGATCTGAATAACCGGTTAAGTCCATTCGTAACCCAGCTAAAGTCTTTCAGCTTCAACTCCTTCTTTTCCGATTTCGACACTTTCGTAAGCATAGTATCTCTAAGTTTATCCTCTAGCTTCGACGAATCCGTATGCGCCTTGTATCGGTGATGATAATGCGTATACCTATTTAAATCCCTCTTCGCTCTTTCCAACAGCCTTTCTTTGTCTTCGTACCGACCACAACTGTGTCCCGCGATACTCCTCATAGTGTGATCCCTTCCAGTAGCTCCACCACATAACCAACTGTACAATTATAACAAACAAACACGAGGCACGTCACAACCTGACATGTATTCATCCGAAAGCATAGAAAAAGAAAACACGAGTTCATACCAAAAATACTGCCCGCAAATACACCGTACGAGATTGCATCCACCGTTCTTTTCAACAGGTTTGTAACATTTAGGACAAAGCTTTGTGTGAACGGTTATCCAATTAACGGTCTCAGACTCGTCTCGGCATTTGTTTCTCCACAGCTCCCACATTAAACAAGAGCAAGGAGAGTGAGCTTGAGAGAGACAACTGAAACAGAATTGAAGACCACAAGAACATTCTACTTCACATAACTTATCATGCTCAGCTCGTATTGCGTTACCACAATGCGGAGTACTAGGACACCATTTCACCATTTTGTTGTCTTCGATGTATGACTCTAGAAGGAAACGATCAAACTTCTCAGCTAGATCAGGTCGTTTTTTACTAACGAGATTCCGAACCACGTCTTCGTCGCAAATCGCGTTGCATTTATGAGCCATACATCGTATTCTTTTGCTCTGACCATCGTTTATCTGCACGGTAAAATGCTCCGTCCAACCTAAAACCAAAACAAGTCCTGCGTTAAATCATATTTACGATAAAACAAAACCTCAAATCTTGGAAACATTGAACTCACAATCATTGCAAAAGCAATGTCCACACTCCATTCTCGTCATCTGATCACTCGGAACCTCCTCTATGCAAACGTCACAACTCATCGTTGAAGAGTGAGAAGAGGAAGATTGATCGTTGTCGAAAACGGTAACACCAGCTCCTGAAAACAAGCTATCTTTTCCTTTCTCGACGAATACAGCAAACAACTTATCGACATCCCACTGGTAATAAATAAGAAGAGTACGCGCGTGATGCTCCTTAATCGATAACAACTCCATCACTTTACTTAAATCCTCTCTCTGCATCACCAAAACAACAACTCAACCAATTCAAAACCTTAAAATTGAAACCTTTTCGAGAAGAATCATCATCTAAGCCAATGTACCTGAGCTGCTAAAAGCGATTCCTGCGTGATGACCTGCACATAATAGTTCATAAATGTTACCAAACAAGCCCTGTGATTGCTTGATACAACCAAAGATCATAAAAAAACTTGAATTCTCTTCATAACAAGTAAAAATGTCAAAAAAAATTAACTGATTTGGTATGATAAAGTTCCAAGAACCCTAATTTCAAACAGAGAAGAACAAAACCAATTTTCCAATTGTAATTGAATCAAACCAAATTTTCAACTCAAAATTGTAATTGAATCATCAAGATTCACTTTAGAAAGTTCAAAAATTTAAAATCTGAAGAAGGAATCAACATTAACCAAAAAACAAAGACTAAGAACGAAGGAGATTATCGTAAATTACGAAACCTGAGTGGTTGATTTTCTCGACGAAGAAGACACAGGCTCATCATCGTTAGCGATTCCGTCGAAAGTCTCTTGATCGGAGGAGTAATAGCAATCGTCTTCCTCACCGCTTAAATAATCATCCATCGATTCTGAATTTCGATGGAAAAAGTGGTAAATTAAGAATGAAATTCGCTAAAAGACGAACAAGGGAGAGAAGATCGAGGTGAAAGAAGAGAAGTAGAGACAGAAATCGGAAGAGATTCCGGCGAGATCAAATCGAAATTCCAATTCGCCGGAGACTGGACTGGGTTATAACGCCAAAGAAGCTTTTAGGGGAAGATGAGTAGGAGAGAGGGGAAGAAGAATCGCGCAAAGATTCTCTAATCTCTTTACGTTTATAGAATTGTGTTTGTGTGTGTTTCTTTCGTTTTATTGGCCAGGAAATGGAAGTGTTCTTTTTTATTTTTTATATTTACTTTTGGGACTATTCAAATTCAATTGTCATGTTTTATTTCTAAATTCTAACTCCATTGACCAATTGCCATTAACTATTTTTTGTTATTGTTGTTATATTGCAAATTTAAGATAGGTTTTTACTTTTTATATTCGGTTCTAATTAAAAAAAAAATTGGTTTTTTTCTTTCAAAATTAGTTATGTAATTAAAATGGAGTCAAAATTCCAACCTCTAAAAATTTGAGATAGGCTTTTAATAATGCAAAATGGAGTCAAAGATCCAACCTCTAAAAATTTCAAAAACTTGTAAACACTTCATGTGCAATAGAAAGCTCAACTCAATTCGATACTTTACTAATGTCCGTTTTGATAGTGAGTATTCTAAGTCCGGGAGGTAGAAGTGATTGATTCAATTCCATATCTTTAATTCTATCTTTTACTTTGTCCAAAAATACACAAAAATGGTTCTAAAATTACATTGCAAATGGATACAACATCACAAAGGTTGCTCTTGTCCTAATCCTCATCATCACCGATGTGTGTTCGGAAGATGTAGTCTTCGCCTTCGAGTTCATCTTGATATAAGGATATTGATGAATCTTTGCATTTCTCATCTTCTTCTTTCTCTTCATTACATCTCTTTCCCTGACCAAAAAAAATTCAAGATTTTCAGTGAATCTCTCACAAGTTAAAAAAGCAACATATACTCTCAGAATCCTGTTTAGGAACCGACACTTGTTAACTCGCTATCGGTTACAATCTCTATAGAATGCGCCTAGCTTTGATCATGAAACATGGTTGAAAATAACATTTCACTAAGAGCTAAACAACTACTAAAAGCTAACACTTAAAGCAAGGTTTCTTTGAATACTGGCCTTTCTCAAGATATAGAAGAAATAATGGAAGCCATCGCCAAATGTGTTGTACTCCATGGACCACGTAAACTTGGGATCCTTGAACAAAGGACGTCTAAAATGCGGCTGCGTGAGAAAACAAGTATTTTAAAAGCTAATAACCGAAAAAATGCAATAATATGATTATCGGATATTAGCTATAAATAAATACCTGGCCAAATGTAATGGAAATGAATATCCCATCCGGTTTCAGAACACGGTGAACTCCTTCAAGAGTCGCCATGACTTTGCTTACAGTTTCTTCACGCGGATTCCATGGATCACCCGCATCTACAAACAGCACATCCTTCACAACATAAACCACAAAGAAAGAAGCAATTTGTGAGCTTTTTGCTACGAAACCACATTCGCAAATCTCAAATCCTAAACAAACAACGGATTGAAAAGAGAAGTTTATCTCAGTAACAGTATTTTTACCATGGTCCCTTTCTCAATAACCACATCAAAAGACTCGTTGCTAAATGGCAGGTCTAGCATGTCAGCTTGCACCACTTTTATCTCTGAATATATCAAAAATCTCACATCAACATATTAACACATGGAACACAAGATCCAATAAACTTGTTCTTTAACCAACCAAAACAAAGCAACATAAACTAAGAAAGTTCTCAGCTTAATAGTATAGACTATTCTCAATGGTAAAGGAACCTCAAAGCAAATACCTTTGTACCCTTTTGATAGCAACCGACTCTGCATCTTATCTACCGCAACGGAAGACAAATCAATGCAAGTAGTATCAACAATCCCATCTTTGTACATTTCATCACACAACTGAGAGTTCCCACATCCTAATTCCAATACCTATATTACATACAAACAAGTAAAGATAAAAAAATCAAAATTTTCTTTATGTGGAAAATTCAAAAAGAGTGAGCGAATTGTACGTACGGAAGAAGAGATTTTGATATTGGATTTGATGAGATGTTGAAAATGAGAGTAGTCTTTGAACCATTCGTAGTGTTCTTCGGAAGAGAACCTTTCGTCCCTGCAATTTTCGCCCAACATTCAGGAAAAAACATAGATTTTTCGAGCTGAAAATGTAATTTGATTACCAGTAGTGAGGATCGAGAAACGTTAGAGCAGAAACAGGACCGATTGGATTTTTAAAAAATTGAAATGATATAAAGCCTAAGCCCGTGTTATAATATATGGGCCTTAATAATGGTCCATTTATGAAGGGTGGGCAAAAATACCCGTAACCGAAAAACCGAACGAACCAAACCGAACCGAAAACATAGGTATCTATTCGGTTCGGGTATTGGGATTATACCTACTGGACCAAGCAAACCGAAAAACCGAATATAAACCGAATGAAACTGAATTTTAACGTAATGTATAATCCTAGTAGTTAAGTACTTTGTGTTTCTTTTAAACTTTGTGTTTTGGTGTTTCATTTGGTTTTTGATTATGGATTTTAGAGAAAATATTTGAATATGATGTTTTTTGTGTTTCATTTGTCATTGTGCAATTGATTTTTATAGGTTTTGATTAGGTTATTTACCGAACCAAAACCGAACCGAAACCAAAACAATTCAGTTATATTATGGACTTTAAAATGTGAACCGAAACCGAAGTGAAACCAAACCGTACTGACCCACAATTTATTCGGTTTATATATAGACTCATTTTAGCTAAAACCGAAAAACCGAACCGAAACCGAAAAACCGAATTGAAGAACTGAATGCCCACCCTAAGCTGATGCGAAAGATAATAATGTTCCTCATTTTATAATCAACATCCATGAAACATGTGTTAAATGACAAAATATGCAACAATCTAGAATCCGAATTCACCAATCATACATCTTAAGAGTTTAACCATAAATTTGCAACTAAACTGCAAAACCTCACTTTCATGAAACCATATTTGTGGCTTTTTTTTTTCCATCTAAAAAAATGAAATTTTAAATCCCAAAAATAAAACAGAAAATCACATGTCCACGTGGTTTGGTTGCATTTTACACGAATTTGTTTTTAATTATAGAGCTTTAAGATAAATAGCGAAGACCATCCATTAGAATTTCACAGTCATCATCGTCGTTGTTGCTTTGTGCATCTTCTCTCCGACTCTAACCATGTCCGTCGCGCTTCAATTCTGCCGATTATGCGTTCGGCCAGATACTTTCGTGCTGGAGAATCATTTCTCCGGATCCGGATTTCTCCGGCGCCGGAAAACTGTATCAGTCCGGTGCTCGTCTGGTGACGAAGACGCTCCTTCACAATCGGTGGTAATGGATTCCGATTTCGACGCGAAGATCTTCCGTAAGAACTTGACGAGAAGTGAGAATTATAATCGTAAAGGTTTTGGTTACAAGGAAGAGACACTCAAGCTCATGAATCGAGAATACACCAGTAAGTAATTCCTCCTTTTACTAGATTTACTTGCTCTGGTTAGTGAAGATAATCCACTGATTGATTATAAATGAAATTGAAGATTTGGGGTTTGTGATTGGACGTTTGATTGATTTGTTCACTGTTCAATTTCTGGTAATTTTAGTGAAATTGATTTGAAGTTTTTGAATCAGAATTTTGGGTTTGGCTCAGAAATAGAATTTGGCAAACCTAACAAGAAAATTGTACTATTTGTTTGGGTTTTATAAGAGGTTGTTATTGAAGTTGTTCTGAGGAATAAGGGTCATTTGGTTGATGTTTTATCTTGTTATTTGTATTTGATACTCTCAGGTGATATACTGGAGACGTTGAAAACAAATGGATACATGTATTCATGGGGAGATGTTACCGTGAAACTCGCGAAAGCGTACGGATTTTGCTGGGGGGTTGAGCGTGCTGTTCAGATTGCATATGAAGCAAGAAGACAGTTTCCAGAGGAGAGGCTTTGGATTACTAACGAAATTATTCATAACCCGACTGTCAATAAGGTATGAATCTCGTAAGCCTTGTCTTTTACGCGTTTTAGGTATTAACTAGATGTGATTGTGTTGAGGTCAAATGGTGTAGTTGAAGTGCATTGAACATTGATGACTTGCTTATTCTTCTTTTAGTTTTTAAACGTTTCGGGTTTTATGGCAGAGGTTAGAAGATATGAATGTTAAGATTATTCCGGTGGAGGATTCAAAGAAGAATTTTGATGTAGTAGATAAAGACGATGTGGTTATCCTTCCTGCGTTTGGAGCTGGTGTTGATGAGATGTATGTTCTGAATGATAAGAAGGTCCAAATTGTCGACACGACTTGTCCTTGGGTGACAAAGGTACATCTGTGATGTTTTTTCTTCTCTTGTTATCATCTGAAATTTCATGCGCCTAATTGGTTACTTCCTTTTCGACATTTGTGGCTCCATAGGTCTGGAACATGGTTGAGAAGCACAAGAAGGGGGAATATACATCGATCATTCACGGTAAATACAATCATGAAGAGACCATTGCTACTGCATCTTTTGCAGGAAAGTACATTATTGTAAAGAATATAAAAGAGGTTTGTCTTTGTACTGTCAAACTTTGTATAGCTAGATATTGCAAGACTGCTGCTAATGGGTACGTTAAACTGAACACAGGCGAATTACGTTTGTGATTACATTCTCGGTGGCCAATTCGATGGATCTAGCTCCACAAAAGAGGAATTTATGGAGGTAAAAGAGCTCTTCTTTGCAGATTTTCCATCTTTAGATTGATGTTCTTTTCTAATCTCTGTGTTGGCGTTGTAGAAATTTAAATATGCCATCTCAAAGGGTTTTGACCCCGACAAAGACCTTATCAAAGTCGGTATTGCAAACCAAACAACAATGCTCAAGGGAGAAACAGAGGAGATAGGTTAGTTTACTCTACATAAATCATCTTTTATCCTCGGAAACAACACACCCTCCTTGTTGAGTCTCATGCGAAAAGAGCCATACAAAAAAAAAATCCCACAGGAAAATTATTAGAGAGGACAATGATGCGCAAGTATGGAGTGGAAAACGTAAACGAGCATTTCATCAGCTTCAACACAATATGCGACGCTACTCAAGTAAATATCCCGAAATCTCATGCATATAATAAAAACGAGCTTAGAGAAAGTGTTTATTCATCAAATCTTATTCTCTTTTCAGGAGCGACAAGACGCAATCTATGAGCTAGTGGAAGAGAAGATTGACCTCATGCTAGTGGTTGGCGGGTGGAATTCAAGCAACACTTCTCACCTTCAGGAAATCGCAGAGGCACGCGGAATCCCATCTTATTGGATCGATTCTGAGCAACGGATTGGACCTGGGAACAAAATAGCCTATAAGCTCCACGTAAGTCCATTTCCAAAACTAACACACTCCTCCCAAAATAGCTTTTCACCGATCTTTCTCTTTTACATTAATAGTACGGAGAGCTTGTCGAGAAAGAGAATTTCCTTCCAAAGGGACCGATAACTATCGGTGTTACATCAGGTGCATCAACACCAGATAAGGTAAAGTACACATATACTTTCATTTGTTCCTTTGCTTACTCGCGATATGCATGAATATTTGTTTGTTGTGAATTTCGCAGGTCGTGGAAGATGTTTTGGTGAAGGTGTTCGACATTAAACGTGAAGAGTTGTTGCAGCTGGCTTGATTTTTTCAAGTCTTGTGATTGTATTTCAAATACATTTTCGTTTATGTCAAAGAGTGTACTTAAAAAAAAATGTAGTTCATGATTGTGTGTTGTAACTTTAGTAAGAGGTTTTGTTGTAATTTAAAGTCAAATATCCCTCTTGATCATTGACTAAAGTGAATGTTCTACCGCAATAAATCGTAATTAGATTGTATATTATTCATATTGTTCAAACATGTCATTTTCATGTTTCATGTTTAAAACATTTGTTTCAATGAAAACAATTGGATAATATGTCACTAAACATTTGGATTAATAAAAAAAAAGGGAGAAATTGTCACTAAAACATTTTTTTCAACCAAACTTAAATTAAAAAGTGTCACTAGAATTGGTAATCTAATTCGGCGGCAAGTTACTTACATACGAAAAATCAAAAGCTCTAGAACGTATAAAACGGGCGAAATAGTCTGGTTTTACATTAACAAAACGAGAAATGAAAGATAAAGAGAAATTGGATAGACGTTCTTGAAGACTCCGGAGTTTGTCTAATAGATACGAGAACGCGGGACAATCTTTTGGATTTTTGACGATTTTTACCAGATCAGAGCAATCTGTCTCTAAGACATGGCAATCCAGTCCATTCACCGTCACACACGACATCGCCCAAACCTTCACTAAAACAGTTTAAGACATGATTACTAATTAGTAATTACTTCATGTTAGTTTTTCAGATTTTGGATTTGCAATCTTTTTTTTTTTTTGTCAACAGGATTTGCAATCTAGAGTTTAGAGTTAAGAGCCGGACCATTTTGTTAGTTTTTTTGAAAAGGTAAAACTACTTTCTTATTTTTGATATAAAATTTACACAATTCCCATAATTTCACCAACAATTTAATACTAGTTTTTTGGTTTTTTTTTAAATAATTATAAACTCATTTATTTGTTTTATTAAATCGATTTTTTTTTGTCGTTAATTTTGGGGGTAGAAGTAGAGAGGTTGCTATATAAGGCCATCACCATTGGTGACACTAAGGGGTCTAATGTGATTTTTAAATTATTAAAACACACTCTCTCTTCCTTTTACTGAACTTTATACTTTCATTCTTTTACTCAACTTTTATTAATTTTATATTTAAACACTTTCTCTTTCTCTTTCTTTTCCTCATATTCTCCAAAGTGTCCAATATATGACTCTCTCTCTTCCTTTTTAGACACTCTATCTTCCTTTTACTCAACTTTTATTAATTTTATATTTTAATATACCTTACAAAAACACTCTATTTTTTTCTTTTACTCAAATATTAATAATTTTATATAAAAAGACCCCAGTGTCACTGATGGCGAGATCGAAGAATTCTCAAGACCCATTTCTCCTCTCTCTCCTCCTTCTTGCTTCTCGTTTGCCGGCGCTCCGTCGTCAGATTAATTCCGTAGACAAATTTCTCCGGTGGAAATTTTTACCGGCGGTGAAATGGAATCCGAACAATGAGAAAACCCTAATTTCGGTAAATTCGAAATTTTCCTCGCAATGAGCTCCGAGAGAGAACCCGAAGGTGATGATAGTAGAGATCCTGCTTCGTCTTCCTCGAGCTGTTCAAATTGCTACGAGTTTAGCCACGCAGCTGCTAAAATCGCAGTAGCTCAAATCTGCGAGAGCGTAGGTTACGAGCATTTCAAAGATCCAGCTCTTGAATCCCTAGCCAGATTCGCAATTCAGTACATTCTTCAATTAGGTAAATCCGCTACTTCCTTCGCTAACCTAACCGGTAGAAGTCAGTGTAACGTATTCGATATAGCTCTCGCTTTAGAAGATTTGAATGGAATTGAGAAAATCTCCTCTGATAGTTGTTCTGTAGTTCGCTCGATCACGCTTCGAGAAATCGTCGATTTCGTGAATTCGAGTGACGAAATTCCGTTTACGCAGCCGTTACCTCGTTTTCTTGTAGCTAGAAAGAAGAAGATGATGATTCCTAGTTTTGATGAGATTGGTGAAACACCACCTGGGAAACATATTCCGATTTGGTTACCGGCTTTTCCTGATCCTCATACGTATAAGGAAACGCCTATGTGGATCGAACGAGCGTTGGATCCTAGAGGTGATAAGATTGAGCAAGCGAGGCAGAGACGGAAAGCGGAGAGAGCTTTATTGAGTTTACAGAGGAAACTTGTTTGTAAAAGTAAAATCTCCTCAGGGGAGAAACATGTTTGGGGAGATATGGATACTGTGAAAGAAGAAGCTGAGATTGAAATGCGTTCTGCATCACTGGAGAAAGTTGAATCATTGAATAAAGATGGTTTATCGGTGATAGAGGCATTTACTCCTGCCATGGAAGCTGCGAGAGACGGGTTTTGCAGTGAAGTTGATGGTGAATGGAAGAAGAAGAAACCTGTTGTTCTTTCGAAGCTTAGAACCGAGAAGAAGTTTCTTGGACAACCGTTGGATTTAAGTTTGCAGATGAAAGGTGAAGATAGACAGATATCGTTTGTCCGTGAGGAAGATAGAGATGATAAAAGGAGAAGAGCAGAGTTTATTCTGAGACAGTGTATGGAGAATCCAGTGGACCTTAATCAGATGTAAAATAAGTGATTCGTTACAATTGTGATTTTGTAGCCTTTCTTTACAAGACTATGTTATGAATACGATTTTCCGAGTGAAGGAATGAGAGTTTCTAACCTGTCTTCTAATGGAGATGCTTGTTTTATAACTTTTATCTTAGTTTCAGTTTTATGTCACAGGAGCAGTATCATTACTTCAATTCCTAACCAAGCCAAGTGGTCTGAGGTAAGTGTATTCTATTTTCTCTAGTATGTTATTAGCACAGTCTGATATATAAGCAAATATAAACTTGTTACCTCCCATTGTTTTCAATCATCAAAGAATACAGAAAATATGCAACAATCATTCACAAAACAATTTGAGTTAATCAAACATTTTGATAAATAAACTCTAGAAAGAATCTATACTATTCTTCATAAGAGTCTTCAAAACGTTTCATTATTTGCAGCACGAAACCGAAGAAGCGAAACTGAGTTCCGTTTTGTGTCTTTCAGGTGCTGCTGCTGCTACTACCGTTGTTGGGTAGCTTGCTGATCCTCTGACTAATCACAGTCCTTGCTCGTCGAATATCTCTGCCACACAAATCAGCTTGAATCCCTAATTCCTCTACATTCTTCCTAAACACCTCAAGCTTCTTCTTAATCTCCTCGATCCCAATCTTTACCGCATTATGCTCCACTGCAAATTCCGCACTCTTCACAAGCCCCGTGATCTCAATCTCCAACCGTTCGATCAAAACACGGATATTATCCAAATCTTTAACCGCAACATAAGTTCCCGCTTGCATCGAACTGATCACTTCTTTCTGCCCTTTAAGCACATTCTCATATTTTTTCCAAACCGAATCGATCCATTTCCCCATCGACCCCAGCGGGACAGCAGTAGCTGCAGCTAGAGCTGCGGCCACAGGAGGAGCCGCCATGGCTGCAGCCACGACAGAGCAGATGATCACAGTCGCGAATGTAGCTACGAAGATGATGCTAGAGAGTTTTCTCCATGTGTGGATGCGTTTGAGTTTCTTGTCAAGCTTGTTCTTGCGATGCTGTAACTTCTCAAGCATCAGCATTTGGTGTTTGTAAACAGATTGGAACATTTTGAAGAAGTCTTCGTTGAAAGGAGACTCTGCGTCTTTGAAATTCTTTAGCTCCTCAAGTGTCTTCTTATATCCATTACCACCTGTGAATCAACATAACCAAAAAAAAGATTAGTATTACAAAAAATTAAAATGTTATAAATGGAATTTGAATAAAACTAGAGTAATTGGCTTGTACATCAAAGAATTATAGGGTAATCGGTCAAATAGCAAAAAGCTTAATAAACCCACCTATTGTTTTCCAAAGGAATCCCCAAAAGTTGTCATTTTCCTAAATATGCAACAATCTATTGTTATCTAGCTAAATAACTCATAAAACTATAGGACAAAAGACAATGAAAATACTTTTAGTTGTAAAGATTTGAGGTTGTTTCTATAAGGATTATTTTAACTTAATGAACAATGAATATAGTACTTTTTTTCATCAACGTCCAATCAAATTAAACTGGAGTGTCAAGAAACAAAATAAGAAACCATAGAGCCTCAAGGCAAAGGCTTTACTAAAGGAGGAGAGAGGAGCTGAAATATCAACGTCTATTCAAGCATTTAATTATGGGGAAAAAACGTTTCTCAAATATCATATTCCTTATAAAAAATGAAAAATCAAATAGAAATTTGATGTCCCCATCAAAATGTATTACTAATGATTATATGTTTGGTGAATTTCGTTTTCAAACCATGGAAATTAGACATTTCAAGACTAGACAATACGATGTTTATATTAGACAATATGAAAATGAGATCAAGACTAGATAATACAAAACATTTTGCCCATCCCTAATTAAAACCACGAGAGAAAGAAAAAATCAAAGAAAATATGGTTTTACCTTCAAGAGTCTCATCTTCAAATTGTTGAAGAGCAATAAGAATCAAAAGCTGACTATCACGAGCTCTTCTTAATCCTTTCTCCAAAGCAGCACAGAAATCAAGAGTCATCAAGCTATTCTCAAAGTAATCTTTAACTAACTCAAACAATTCTTCATTCTTCCATATATCTTTCTTACAATCCAATATCACTTTCACTACTTCTTGATTCATCTCTAGCAAACACCCGGTCACTTCTTTTAATGAATCGAACGAGAGAGCTCGAACCTCAACTCCCGTAGATAACGTGCTTATCACGTGACTAGTCCGTGCTTGCAAACACGTGTCGAAAGATTGCACCTCCTTGTCTGCTTTACAAGCAGCCTCGTATGATCTTAGCTCGGGCATGCTCGTTGTTGTCTTAACCGATGATAAATTTTTGCTCGTTTTGTTTCCCATCAGAACTTGTTTCTGAAAATATCAATAAAACAATTATAGTACTTAACATATAAAGATCTTGAAAAAATGAATTTATAGGTTTTTAAGGGAGGATGAGAGAAGAAGTTGAAAAAGGAAATGATTAGTGAGATCTAAAAGGGATAAACTTGGTAGGGCTTATCACAATATAGAGAATTTTCCGGAAAAAAATGAAAAGAAGATTGGGAGAGTATTGAAGAAGAGAAAATATAATGAATAAAGAAATTGAGAAAGAAGAAGCTTGAAGAGAGTAAGAATGAGAATCGTTAAAGGAAATGGAAAATAGCTTGCACGCATGATGATGATGAGAATTAGGGCTTTGTCTAACGCGAGAAGCAAACGTTTACTCTCTCTCTACTTAGCTGCCTTTTTGTCTACGCTAAATAATAGTACACAATTACAATAATTTAAAGTTAAATCATTTTGTATGCTATTTTTCGTGCGTGTCAAATTCAACATATTTGCTTTGCAAGCAAAAAAAGTTATCAGAATATCTATTACTATATATATTGACACATGAGGTTTTTTTTTTCGTTTGAATTGTATTTAAAATGACGCAATTTTTAAGTACCACGTGTAATATTTAAAGGTTAACGGTAATCTACAATATATTCCAAACAAAAAACGTATAAACATATACCAAACTAATATCATATGGGTATCTTAGTTAAACTTTCGTTAAAGGTTGCAAAAAGGAAACAAAAACATGCGAAACATATGTGGATAATGACTAAATCTAACATTTAGGGTAAAATATATATATATTTGTTCATGGTTCTAAAATATACTTAGGACATGCATGTGCGATTTTTTCTAAATTTTTTTTAGAATTAAATATATTAATAAGTGTCAATAAGTGTCTAAATTTAGGACATTTGAATGTATAAAACCAGAACCTAAATTTAATATATTTAATTCTAAAATTTTTTTAGTACTGTTAGTTACCAAAAAAATAAATAATTTTTAATGAAAAAAAATAATATATATATAAATATTGTTACGTACTGTTTTAGCTGTTCATGCTTTGGACATAATAGATATGTACGCATGATGCGTCATTAGCTCAGCATCTTCTAGTTAATTAATAACCTATTAGTTTAATTTCTATAATATAATAATGTACAATTGTGTTTATCAAAAAAAATAAAATAATAATGTACAATTGTACATATAGATCTAGTTTGTTCTGATCTTATAATGTACGTGATAATAATCGATAGGAAGATGTTTAGCAAAAAAAAAAATAATCGATAGGAAGATCTAAATTATGATTATTAAACTATTTATGGCCCTACGCGAACTGTTATGTATGTTAAGCACGTACACGTTAAGTCTCGCATTTAACTATTGTGTTGACTTGTTTTACATATGAACAAAAAAAAACACAATGCAGCATATGGCCATATATTTTGTTGTCTCTCGCTAGATCGATATTCTCATTTTCTAACAGTTTCGAGATTAAAAGCAATGAGTATCGCATTATAAAACATGCGTAAGTTATGTGTATATATATAATGGCGGCTAATGGGTTGAGTATAAATGTAGATTAAGCCTTAATAGACAAGACAAACAACGAAGAAAAAAAAAATTCATCAAAGTTTCAAAAAGAAGAAGAAAAAAAACATTTGAGGAAGAAAATATTGGCCAATTTATTATACGCACCTTAATTTGCATTTATATGATTATCACTTAATGGTTTTTATAACTAAGTTCCTTTTCTATTTTATCAACAACACCAAAAAAATTAAGTTCCTTTTCTTCATAATATAATTGTACATGAAATGATATGCTGATATAGTTTCCCTGAGTTTAAACCCTAAGATATATTAAGAAACCACGCATAATGCAAAAAATGACACATCATAAATTACGGAAATAAGTTTACCCGATTGATGTGTGAAAACAACCAGATTCTAAATTATCACAAAAATAAACATTTTTTGATGGACGAGTAACTGAGTAAGTTTGCACAGCAAGCTTCCACCTTTTAATAAAAAATGACAGAACTTATAATCTAACATAAATCTATTTCTTCTTCTTTTTCCCCTCTTTTATTGGATCATAATGAAAACTATACAACCAACGCTGCTTTTCTAAAAGCATCAGAACTAGTATTCCTTCAATTTAATAAAAATCTCGCCCTAATAGTTTCACACATGTTAACAAAACTGTATAAATTTCTTTTGTGAAATAGAGAGAAAATAAAATTCTAAAGTATTCCAGGCTATCAATAGAATGAGTACTAAATAAATTTCATTTCAAATTAAGCTAATATGGTTGGCTAGTTAGATGAATAAAATATGAAAAAAAAAAATCATTGTCTATATTTTGTTAAAATCTAACAATTCACGTTGGATAGAATGAAATACACATTTCACCCATTCCACTAGAAATATAAACATTTTTTATATAAAAAATCTACTATATGTGCAAAAATTATAGATGGAAAATAGTTATATATTTAGTTTTCATATCATTCATATTCACATTTATCTCATTCGTTTTGATTTCATTGATTTCTTTCATAATAACCAATTAGAGCCTAAAATAACTTTCTTTTGGATAGGATGGATATGTAATCCAACATTAATTGGTGAATCTAAGTTAATATAAAGCTTGTTTGAGAGAAGCATTAAAATGATGATTAAGATGAACCAATGATTCAAAGAGATTAGCACATTAATCATTACCTTTATCAGTAGTGTTGAGACTTTAGAGCTTTCTCTTCAATCTCCTTCCTCTCAAAGCTTCTCCAAAGTAGCAAAATTATTTCCTTACCGGCTCCCCTTTTTATACTCAACGAGATCTTGCACTATCAACTTGGAGAACAAGTCATTAGTCTCTCTTGCAAATTGTACCAAAATACCCTTACTCATGCTCTTTTTGTTGTGTTTTTTTTTTTCATTTATTTTAGAGCATCTATATTAAGAGTTTGTCAATGAATTTTTCAGATTACAAAAAAAGAAGAAGAGAACCCTACCATAAAAAAAAAGGAATCTGCGCTGGATATATACATAGACTTCATACTAATTAGTTTTGAGACATGAATACTGTTTACAAAATTTTAATTACAGACAAACCCCTACCATTGTGTCTCACACGCTCTCTCCACTAGCCTCTTCCTCACCTCTCCTCTCCACCTCCACCACCACAATCTCCCTCCTCCTCTGCCTCCTCCCCGCCCCCCTCCCCCCCGCCGCATCATCCTCCGCCTCTAAGTCCTACCTCCGAAACCATGTGGACTTCAACCATGTACCAATTCCTCTGTTCTTCCTCTTCCTTCTCCTTCACCACCTCCACCACCACCACCACCTCCTCCTCTTCCACCACCACCACACTTGCACTATTAATAATTTCATAATCCAAAAAAACTCCTACCTTTCTTCTCGTCTTTCTGTCTCCGTCTCTCCCGTCGATTCTCTTCCACCACCGGAATCAATTAAATTCATTTTCCTCCTCCTTCTCCGGATTCCGAAACACCATCGTTTCCTCCAATTGGTGTGGGTTGTCAACGGTATGGGTTGTCATCGGTACGGATTGGATTTCGTAATCGGTATGGGTTGTCATCTCAAGAAGAATTCCACCGTACTACTGTCATTCACCATCTCTTCCAGTGAAGTCTCCCCCACCACCGTATTATTATCGGTGAAAAGATTTTCTCGTTTTGTCTTGTCATTATGTTACCGGTTACTTAAGTAGGGGGACTGATTTGTCTTTTCGGGTCTTCGTCGAGAAGTCAAAACTAATTATCGCATGACTTTTCCTATTTCCCTAATATAATACTTGGATCTATTTTTTTGGCAAATTCTCCCAAAAAAAAGAAGAAGAAGAAGAGAATATAGATATTCTATAGAAACTCATGACAAAATCAATTATCTAATAGCTTAAAACTTCGGGTTAATTTGCTTAATAACCCCAAAAAATAATAATTAAACACATAGCTAAAAACCCTAAAATTAATGGATGTGTTTGTGCCACATAGGGCAGTTTTTGCTATGTACTTAATTATTAATTTTTTTGGGGTTATTGAGCAAATAAACCCTAAAACTTAGTTATAAAAAAATATATTTTATTTTTATTTTATATTATTTATAAATCATCAAAATTATCCATCTATAAAACTCAGCTATATATGAGTTTATATATGAATATCATTTTTAAATGACATCATTCAATGTTAATATAATAGTATGAAATGAAATTAATTAGTATTGTTTAACTTTTAGTTGATACAATTATATTAAATATTAGAAATGTTTATAATATTTGGAAATTTCAAAATTATATTATTGTTATTGTTGCAGTCTTGCAAATGATATAAATACATTAAGTAAATAATGTAATTTAATAAGTTTAAGCTGTAATTTGATTAATTCAGAATAGTATCGATGAGAATGAGAGATCTTCTAAGTTCTCACCATTGAAAACAAAAATTGAAGTAATGTTTTCATATGAAAACACACTAATTGATAAAATATCCATTAAATATCACACCGATGAATTTGTTCTTCAAAAACACTTGATGCGGATCAAAGGTGGTTTCTGAGTCATATATAAGGAGTGGTAAACCTCCTCTTAACAAGCTAGCTTTTGGGAGTGAGGCCCATGAATTGTTATCAACAGAATGAAATATATGAGGTCATCGAGTGATACATTTCATCAGTGTCTTTCATCACCTTTTCCGGATTAATATGCATACATTGGCTTTTACATTCATATAGCTTTTTGTGCAACGAAAAAGATGAATGTAATTTCGCAATATGTATGACTTGAGATGAATGTGAAAGTTATACATTTTGGGCAAGTTATAACATTTTCTTTACCTATATTTGATTAAAGTTCCAACCTTCTCACGTCAAAATTAAAGAATACGCTTCATTGCGCTATAATGGCAATTTGGTAATACCAGAAAACTCGGAGGGTTGTTACTTTGATATAGAGGGAGAAAAAAAGTGGAGGAAGGAAACAAGGGACACGCGTCAGATGACTGTTGGAGATTTCCCTCAGTTACTTTGAGGAAAATAGCCACCGATACGCTACGTCACGTGCTTATGTAACGCGTTGCCTTCCTTCCACAAGTCACGTGATTTTTTTTGTTTTTTCTAAAACTGAAATTGATACTCCAGTTGTCAAAACAAAAACGAAAAAAACTAATTGACACCGAAAAAAAAATAGAAGTGTCAAAATTTGTATTGACTTCACTGATCATTTCAGGTTGTTCTTGGAAAAAGAAAAAAAAAACTTTAATTTAGTTATGGAAAAAAGGAAAGCATTGCTTAATATCTTCTAAAGTTTTGTAAGATGTAAAGTTTTAGGATTATGGATGAAGAGGCCAGTGCCGGTCCAATATTTTTGGGTGTCCTACGCAAGTTTTTAAAAATGTGCCCTTTTCGTATATCGTAAAAAAATAGCAATATAAGTAAAAAACACTAAAAAACTTCGTAAACCCGTTCATAATTTAAATAGTTTATAAGAAAATAAAAACAAAAGCAAAATAAAATTTTATTTTTGAAATATTGTCCTTTATGCATTTTCGCTTGCAAAATCATTTATTAAACTCACATAGTCGAGTTTTTCAACCATGTATATTTCAGCCAATAGCAAAATCAACCTATTCAATCTCTTTTGTGATATGGTAGACCACAAATATTTTTTTTCTCAGTTTTAACTTCGAAAAAACTTCTTTATGCGGTACCAACGATACCAGAATGGTCAATAATATGCAATAAGCTTAATTTGTAAAACATCTTTCTCGATTTAAAATATTTTTTCACTCTGGCATCTGCAAAAACTAATTCACTTACAAGATTGAAACATCTACTTTATATTCCTTGACTTTAACTTGTGCAACAATGTAATAAACAAGAAGAGAAGATCAAAAAGAAAGCGTGAAAGATAACCGAATTATCGTTTAATTTTTTTTTTTCAAACTAGAATTTTAACTAATAAAATTAAATTATCATGGAGACTTATGTAGAAGCTATTCACCCTAATCGCATAGACAACATGGAATTGAATATCATCATAATAGGATTAGATCAAATAGATCAAATTAGTGGGTGTTATTCAATGATGGAGTTTAATAAAGTTTAAATCTAATCAAAATCCATTGTTATTCATTAGTTGATTTCAAATCTTCTTTTAAAATCCACTGTTATTGGTTCTTGTATTTACAATCTCCTCATTAAAAGAGTTCGAAATCCTTTGTTACTCAATTAATGATTTCAAATGACCAATTCAAATCTTTTGTTATTCATGTTTGATAGATTCTTCCAAAGTCTTTTAACTTGATGGAGTTTGAGTGGATTTGAAATTTTTTTTTACATGTAAATTATAAAAACGAAAATCACACCTTGTACTTTGAGATTTCAAAATCCAACTAAATTCTTGTACACATATAATTGTAAAATCAATAATGAATCATTTTAAATGAATCAAAAATTTTAAAATCTAATGTCATTTTAAATCAAATAGAGTTGAATTAAATTCCATTATTGACTAACACCCCATTAGTCTAATGATGATTGTAATATCTATATGATAATTCAGACGATTAAAAAAATTAAATTACTTTTAAAAAGTGATTAACATGTTTCTTAAGATAAGACCCACAAACATTATAAAAGACATTGAAAAAGGTTTTACAAATATTATTATTGTAAAAACAGTTAATATTTTTTTTTATAATTATACCTATAACAAAAATTTAAACTAAAAAAAGGTCCCTCTAAATTTAGGGTCCTAAGCGGTGGCTTCACTGGCTTGCCCTCTGGGCCGGGCCTGGAAGAGGCAATTACAAATATGCCACACTTGTCAAAAATTTAAATTATGCCACTGTTTTTAATTCCATTACGAGCGTGCCATTGTTAAACACAAAATTACATTTTATTTTTCAATTCTCTTTCTCTTTCTCACACTTAGACCATGAAAAGAAGGTGAAGAAGAAGATGAAGAAAGAAGAAGAAGAAGAAGATCACAGAAGTTAAGAACGCAAACGCATCAAGGATAAATCTAGGATTTTTAATTTTCTCTCATCAACGTAAATCTCTGTGAATCTTGTTTCTTATATTCGATTTTGGTTACAAATTTGAGCTTTCGATTCGATTTTGGTTACAAATCTAAGCTTTTTATTCGATTTTGGTTACAAATTTGAGCTTTTGATTCGATTTTGGTTCAGATCTGATTTATTATTATTTTTTGAGCTAGATCTGGGTATTTGTTATTTTTTGGTCAATTCTGGATTTTGGTTATTTTTAGGGTTTTTCAGTTTTTATAAGATTTTTAAACAATTTTATAAGAATTTTGTACATGTCATTAAAAACTAAATAGTTAAATAATGCATAAGGTTTTTAAAAAGTTTATAAGATTTTTATAAGGTTTATAAAGTTTTTAAAAAGTTTATAAGATTTTATAATATTGTTTAAAAACCTTATAAAGTTGTTTAAAAACCTTATAAAACTTTTTAAAACCATTATAAACAGTTTAACAAGGTTTTTAAATGGTTTATAAGATTTTTAAACAGTTTTATTTGGTTTTTTTAACAGTTTTACTAAACCTTATAAAAACATTATATTTTTAAAAAAATTTATAATGTAAAGGCAAAATCCTACCCCCTTTCCCTCCAAAATCTATACCCTAAATGCATACTAGTTAACCCAAAATCGTAAATTTACAGTCGTTTGTGTTTGGATTTGCTTTGAGACTTCTTCTTCTGGTCTCAGATCCACGTTCTTCGTCAACAACAACGGTCTCTCAAATTTTCTTAGAGAATAAAATACGATCTCATGACGGCGATTTGATAGAGAGAGAGAGAGATAAATAAACAAAATTTGGATGAGCCCAGGACAGCACGCACCTCCTGAGTCTATGCTTGCAACTCGAGCCGTGGCGTCCAAATTGTGTTTTTTTATCAATTCAAATGGCTGGCTGTTTATGATCTTTTCGCCAAAAAGAGAAGAGGGTAGGAGTTTAGACTGGTCGGATAGGGTCCCACTCCAGTATCCGCTTCGATTCATGCAGCTACTATGGTAACAGCTAGCGTTTTCATGATAGCAAGGTGCTCCCCTTTATTTGAATACCCACCTACGGCTTTGATTCTCGATTCTGAAGTTTCAGAATCTTTGGACAGCAGCCGGGTACTCTTCACGAAGGTTGCAGGCTTGGCTTGCCCGTGGGCCGTGGTATCTGACATTCCTCCCGCTACGGCTCGCTGTACAGAACTGATTGCTTGGTAGAGCTGTTAACAATCCCTATCGACGTCCAATCTCAGTGGAGGGAAAGATACTAGTCACTGATTTAGGTCAAGAATCTGTCTCTGACAAAGAACCGCGGGAACAGTATGTCCAAACATGCCTAGAAAAACAGGTACGTATAGGTCTTTTTAATTCGATACAACGCGCCCCACTCGACCGATTCCACTTGAAAATTCCTAAAAGAAGAATGACTCGGGCAGGGGAATAAGACATTCAATTAGAAGGAAGAACTTTATCGCATGCACAGCGTTAGAACTCGAGTTTTGCTCCGCATCACAAACAGCTCATCACGTGGGTATTATTGTGCATCTTCCAAGCGTCATTCTCAATTTTGTAGCAAATTCTATTTGTTCTTCGCCGCTTTGGGTTGTGAGGCTTACTTCCTAGCCCCACAACCTCGTATTTTTTCGATGAATCACTAGTAACAGGAAAGTTAGGAGGTACAAGGTCATCTAGAGGGCCAGTGGAAGTACAATCATATAAGATTTGCAAGCATTCGCCCATTCACCATAGGTCTCTACATCAGATGGACGAGGGTTCCATCTAATGTAACCCTCGTCCATATGGCGCAAGCAAAGATCATATAGCCTAATTGACTACAAGTTGAATAAGCAAGCAACCAAGTGCCCATTCCCAGTTCTTTCTCTAATCTTTTTTTTTTAGTCCGAGAGTAAGATATTAGGCTAACAAGGAAGAAAGCGGTCGTGTCTCTCTATCTTCTTCCGCCAAGAAGGGCCTGAGCGAACATGGTCTAATCATGAGGGTAGTATTTTATTATTCGAAAACCAAAAGAGCTAGCAAAGGCAAGGGATGCAGTCTCGAGGAACGCCTTTGGAGAGGAGAAGGCAAGTTGACTAGCTCCCTGGCTCTTGTACTGGTTTCCGCACTACTACTTGGTCGGGAATCAATCTCACTATTTTTGGGCTTTCCTTGGATTCGTGTGGCCCATCAACTCTTCCCTAGTAATTCCATTTTAGACTCGGGAGTGGGCTTTTCCACCAAGCGGGCTCAGTATTTAGAAGAATCTTTCTTTCCAGCTTTGTGGTTTCGATCCTTCCGGTGATGCCAGAAGTCTGATGTCTTATATCAGCCTTTCTATTGGGACTCTTCGACTTGAAATGTCCTTCTTCCCCAAAGCCAGACGTTCCTCGGCTCGGGGTGTAGTGGTGGTTTTGTAGGTCCTTGGTTGCAGTGACATCAAGACGAGCCTGCCAGCTCAGAGGAACCCCTATGCCTTTTGGCCAGCTTGGCTTCTGATGAGAAATGAGGCATTCTTGATGCTTAAAGAGGCTCTAGTGACCGCGCCCATAGTCCAACCCAACCATACCAGTGCCCGGGGCGAGTAGTTCCCGTTGCAACAAAGTAATGATTTTTTTTAGGCAAGCTTCATTCCTTTAGGAGCGGAAATGCCCGATTAGTAACCTAGAGTTGTCAACGAGGTCTTGGTTTGACATGGTTTAGGTGTTACTGGTTCCCGGAAGCCCAATCTCTCCCCTATGAACCATGTGCGCACACTAGCTAGCCCTTTCGGCACGCCCTTTGTCCAATAGTCCGTCCTATAGTCATCGTAAGTTCCTTTCTGTCAAGTTTGTCAATAAGATAAATGACTCGATGTTCACTCGAGGTTTCTGGGTCATCAATCCAAAAAAACAAAAGTTGTAGCCTTGGGGGAGATTTTCGCATGAAAGAAGGTAAAAGAACGAGAGTTCATGCTATTGTTTGTCCTTTCTCGAAAGTATCTTTTTTCTGGGAACATGGTTAACCAAAAATTATTATGTTCATTCTTCCCTGGTCCGGGTTCAAAGCTGGACGGTGCGCCACAAGTCGGTCGAGCGCAGCGCTGCTGAGCACGACTCTTAGGGAGAGTTCATAAAGCAATCGAGAAAACGCCGCCCAAATACGCTTCGCCACGTGTGGATCGTTCTTCCGGTGTGCTCTTTTCCAAACAAGAAACAACACTAGCTGGAGGGGAGGAAGATAAGGGCAGATATAAAGTTAATACGCAGAAGATATGGCAAACAAATAAAGTAGTCCTATGTTTGGATCTGACAATACCATACCATAATCAAAAGGTACAACAGCCCGAGTAAGTACTTGATCAATTTAGTGATGAGAAGGTTTATATCTAATTAACATCTCCGTCTGTTAGCATCAGAAGGAGTCAGAATCTTAGCGAGCACTTTATCCCTAAAAATCTCTCTAGATTTTGACAAGATCTCCTTCTTTTATAGCGGTATCACCACCGAAGACAGGAATGGTTTGTCAGCGAGAAGTTAGGAGTTGCGGCATCTGCCTGATTCCTATGGCGTTCATAATCTGGAGTAAAAGGATTCGAATCTTTGCATGCCGGTACCAAAAACCACTGGTATACATCACCTGGATCATGTAAGAGAAAGACTTGCTGATATGCTCAAATTAGACCTAGAGCTACTCTCTCAAATTAAGAGATCAGAAGTAGTACTTTAGGGTCGAATCCACAGGGAATCAATGAAGCACAATAGATAAATAGATTCAGATTAAGCTAAGCAAAATTGTGATAATGAAAAGACAAGTAAATTAAATCAAGCAGTGAACGGTTGTGAAAATCAAAAAAACAAAAGTCACGCACAGGGAAATCTCAGGTGAATCAGATATGCAGATGATCAATTAAAAATAGGATTTATGAAGCTCAGTTCCTAAACATGAACACGAATATAAAACCAATCAGCTGTCGCTGCAAATATTATCTATGTCTAAATCCTAGAAAGCCAACTGTCGTTGCGAATTCTAACAACCTAAACAAGCATTAATGATCAAGCCCAATTGTTCACAAAACCCTAAACCAAATTGTTTTTGCAAAAAGGAATTTTGCTCATCAAAAACTAGTTCAAGAAATCAATAAAACTGTCGTTTCTATTAATTACCCTAAAATCAGCAATAAGAACAAGTTAAGATGAAGAACTTCTAATGATATTAATCCTAAGCAATTCAGATCAGATCTAGCAAATCATCAACAACCCTTGAAAATCCCTAAACCTAACAAGGAAACTACTCAGACATATTGAATGAAGAAAACATGATTTTATTCAAAGATATCTCTAGGAATTCAATAAAATAAAGCATAAGCCTAGACAATGGCTCTAAAAACATATTTATAGAGTACAAGGACGGTCATGGGCCCAATTGCAAACATCTAGGCTTTTCTGGCGCGAAAACGGAAACTTTCCAAAAAATAAGAATCTGTCGCCATTTGGTCGCGTCGAGCGATGCAAAATGTCGTGTCGCTCGACACAGACATCAGATTTTCACTCCGAACTTGTGACTTTGACTGCTCATTCCGTTATGCTCCAGTAAACACCAATTGAGTCAAAAGCATCCTTGTACCTAATATTAAACACCAGACACTAGAAAGCACCAAAAGACTCTATAAAACGGACATATATCATGATATAAAAACTGGTAAAAACCATGATATATCAACTCCCCCACACTTAGCCTTTTGCTTGTCCCTAAGCAAAACAGATGTTATCACTCCTTTAGGAACCACATACCTTTGCAAAGTCATCCGGTGATACTTTGATGTTTCCCTAGAAGTATAGCAGTCCTTCAGATTGATTCCAAACCCCTTAGAGATACTCAGACCTTCAGTTGCAAACCCATTTAGTTAAATAGGTGCGGTTTCATCGAGGGAATATCGATCGCTGGACCTTCTAGATTCTTTTGCTTCCTTGAACACTTTTCTGCGTTTCACCCTCTCTCTTCCCTCTGAAACTGAATCCAATTAAGGACATCATAGAGATGCATTGCCCATTTTTGAACTTTTTCTTCAGTTTTTTTTCTGATTTTTGGACTTGCACTTTTCTGTAGATTTTTATTAGATCCTTGGCATCTCTATGATCACTAGATCAGCTCTCACTACTAGTGTTCTTGCGGAGACAGGGTCATGAGACTTTTTCTTTTTGATCTAGGACAGTTGTATTCGTCATTCGGGAAGAAGTTTCAAGAGTGGTCCATCCTCGCTTTCAAGTGTTTGGAAGCTGAATCAAGTCTTGCGATTTCCAACGCCCTTGACAAGAAATTAGAAATTCATTAGGGCGGGGTCTGCAACGTCTTTCTGACGTTCTCCAGAAATCTAAACTCGCTCCGTTAGACCGATCCACTTCCAGTTACCCACCTTAGTAAAACCAGCTAACTTGCATTGGAAATGGTCTTTGAGTGTTGTTCAAAGCAAGTGGAAAAGGGAGTTTTGACCCGAAATTTTTTAAAAACTTACTAAAAAACTCAAAAGAAAATCATAATAGTTAGCAACTACCTCCCCTAAACTTAAACAACACTGTCCCCAGTGTTATTAAACCTGAAGAAGGTGAAATAAATAGGTAGCACGTGTCGCTCGACAAAGGCATCTGAAGATTATCCTCACGTTTTTATCTCCTAAAAATCGAAACCAAAAACAACACCAAACGTAAAATTGTAAAAGAAAATAAAAAGATAATATAAATATAAAACTCACAAATGAGTTGCCTCCTATTAAGCGCTTGTTTTTAGTATGTTAGCTTGACTGTGTTGAGGAACTTAGACGTCTGGAGGATCTGCACTTTTCCATGGAATGATTCCAGGAAATAATTTTTTGCGTCTGTTGCAACATCTTTTGAACGACAGCATCGCCTTTCTCTTTTAGCGCTGAAGAAACAATTATTCGCATTTTTGCAAACGGCCTAGAAGTCATTTTTTGCTCCTTAGGAATTCCTGCAAAATCATTAAAACAAAAACCAAGACTTGCACGAGAAACTCGAGGCTTGCGTAAGCGTGTAACAACTTTTTCAACTTGTAAATCTTCTTTAATGAAATCAGGAGATTCAGGTTCAGGAAGCGCGTACCTTTGCTCTTTGGGCGGATTGTAGCCTGGGATAAATGGAAGGATCCGTTCAGCAACAGATGAGGAGCTGGCATCTAATTCCTGAGAGTCGTCATCCTCTAAAATTTCCACAGAAAAAGTCTGACCATCAATGGTGGACTTTCTTCTTGTATTCTCCATGTCAAAATCCATGATCACGTCTCCTAGATCAAGTTTGATCTTCCCTTTCCTCACATCTATCTGAGCACCAGCAGTAGCTAAAAATGATCTTCCCAGGATTAGAGGATCTTCAGGTTCATCATCATATTCCAAAACCACAAAGTCTACAGGAATAATGCAGTCCTGAATCTTGATAGGCACGTCCTCTAAAATTCCTTCTGGGAATCTCCTGGATCTATCAGCTAGTAGAAGAGACATTAGTGGCCCTGAAATATGTCATCCCAAGTCTAACAGCAGCTGAAAGAGGCATTAGATTGATACCAGATCCTAAATCACAAAGGGAATGTGGAAAACTTCCTGTAGAGATTGAGCAATTAAGCACAAAGTTTCCTGGATCTGGTAGCTTCACTGGAATTCTGCTCTGAATCATCGCACTCACTGCTTCAGATACTACCACTTCCTTCTTCTTCTTTTTAGGAACCGGAACTATGTTCAGAAGAATCGCTTATAGATCTCTGGTCAGCAAAGCTCCTTCTTCAGGACTAACTCCATTAACAACCATTTGCTTGACGTACCATCGAATCGCAGGAGAAAGCTTAATCGCATCCACTAGAGGTATTTCAACAATGATCTTCTCAATCTTCCTCTTGCACATGGCCTCTTCAGCTTCCTGTTTGGATTTCCTAGCTCTGGGGAATGGTAGCTTTGGCTTGTGCATGTTTTCCTCCGCACGAATCGATGAATCTGCGATTTTTGGGCTCGTCTGGACGTCGTGTCGATCGACACAGACAGGCAGTCGATCGACACTTGAAATTTCAGTCGTACGATCGTGATTTCCAGGCGGTGTCGATCGACACACTTCCTGAGTGTGGATCGACACTTGAAATTTCTTCGCATCGTGCGACAGGTGTATCGCGTCGCTCGACAGGTACTCTGCATTCCCGAAAATTGCTTCAAATTCGTCGAAATACCCCTCTAGTTCAGTCAGAACGGCATTGCAAGATCGCTTGGGGTTGTTATCAGTCTTTGCAGGCAGAAATCCCTCTTGTCTCTTGACAGATTCTGCAGTTTGAGCGACCTGAACGTTGAGCTTCTTGACATGAGCACTTAACGCTTCGAATTTCTCATTCAAGTCTTGATAAACTGCATCAATCTTCTGGTTGATGTTCACCGTCAACTTCTGTTGTCCCTCTAAAATTTGCTCAAACATATCTTCCATTTTTCTCTTCCGCTCAGGAGGCTTGTAAGACGAAGAACCATAGGTTCTTGTGTAACCACTGCTCTGAAACGACTTTTGATAGGAAGATCCATACTGATTGTTAAACTTCTGATATCCAGCTCCATTGATGAAGTTCACATCTTCTTCGTTCTTAGCCTCGGAATTGAAAGTTTCAACGTCCTGAGCAAAGTGAACAACCTTCTTTCCAGCTAGAAGACTAGTCATCTAGTCCAGCTTCTTAGTAACCTCAGCGAGCTGGTTGTTGGTGATGCTCTGGCCAAAATTGCTTCCTTCAAAATCAACATTCTTCGTGGAATTACGGTTAGCCAAGTTCTCTATCAGTCGGAGAGCTATCTCTGAAGAATTCGTGTTGAAGTTTCCTTGGCTTGCAGCATCCAAAGATGTAGCATAGTTCAACGCATGCAATTCCTCTATAGAAAATCCATAGCAGCTGAACATCCGTGAATCCGTGGTGAGGACAGTCTCTCTGATAACCTTTGAACCTATACCACGCATCCTTGAACGCTTCTCAATCTCCTTGCTTGAAAGTCGCAATCTTCGCTCTTAGATCCTCGGACTTCGCATCGTCAAAGAAATTGCTTAGGAAAGCATTCTTTGTATCCATCCAGGTAGTTAGCGAGCCCGGTGGTAGTGTCCTTAGCCAATACTTAGCTTCCCCATGAAGAGAATAAGGGAATAGTTTGCAGAATAGGTAGTCTTCTGAGACTCATTGGCTTTGATAGCATATTCCAAGTCCTCGAATCGCTCTATGTGGTCCATTGGATTCTCATGTGGGAGAGCGCAGAATGGGTCTTGAGCTACTAAGCTGAAGTAGGCAGGCTTTAGCTTGAAATAATTCCTTTGGAACGGAGGTGGGCGAATAGCAGACCAATTAGCATAGAACTGCTCTGGGCGGTTAAAATCTGCAAGTGTCCGTCTTGGCGCAGTGTTCTGATTGTTCCAATAAATTTTCACAGGAATCTGGGCCTGGCGTCGATCGACACCATCAGCGTGTCGATCGATACCCACGATTTCATCGTGTCGAGCGACAGGTGCATCGCGTCCCTCGACAGGCTGCTCCAGATTTGCCTGATTTTTCTCAACTTCTTCGACGATCATATTACCATCGTCGTTGATCCTCTGCCCTTCCTCGTTCTATCTCAGTCCTGCTGAATCACGCAGAACTCCATCTTCTCCTGGTCTCAGTACGATATGTCCTTGAGCAACCAGCCTTGCTACTCTTTTGTTCTCACATTCTAAACATGCAAGTTCCTGAAGACCGTGCTCAACTACCTCTTTGTCTTTGCATATCCTTGTATCAGGTATGTACCCGAAACGCAAAACAAAAAGAGATAAAAAACTAGCAAAACAAAAACAAAAATAAAATACCTAGACAAAATCCTAATAAAATAAATCTAATGGCTATTGAATCCCCGGCAACGGCGCCAAAATTTGATATGCTCAAATTAGACCTAGAGCTACTCTCTCAAATTAAGAGATCAGAAGTAGTACTTTAGGGTCGAATCCACAGGGAATCAATGAAGCATAATAGATAAATAGATTCAGATTAAGCTAAGCAAAATTGTGATAATGAAAAGACAAGTAAATTAAATCAAGCAGTGAATGGTTGAGAAAATCAATAAAACAAAAGTCAGGCACAGGGAAATCTCGGGTGAATCAGATATGCAGATGATCAATTAAAAATAGGATTTATGAAGCTTAGTTCCTAAACATGAACACGAATATAAAACCAATCAGCTGTCGCTCCAAAGATTATCTATGTCTAAATCTTAGAAAGCCAACTGTCGTTGCGAATTCTAACAACCTAAACAAGCATTAATGATCAAGCCCAATTGTTCACAAAACCCTAAACCAAATTTTTTTTGCAAAAACTTTCCAAAAAATAAGAATCTGTCGCCATTTGGTCGCATCGAGCGATGCAAAATGTCGTGTCGCTCGACACAGACATCAGATTTTCACTCCGAACTTGTGACTTTGACTGCTCATTCCGTTATGCTCCAGTAAACACCAATTGAGTCCAAAGCATCCTTGTACCTAATATTAAACACCAAACACTAGAAAGCACCAAAAGACTCTATAAAACGGACATATATCATGATATAAAAACTGGTAAAAACCATGATATATCACTTGCCCTCTTCAGCTCGGCAATATGGAACCTATCACTCCCGCCGTGTTCCTTGGCCAAGTTTCCCATGACGGGTTACCCGGTTCAAGGCTTCAAATCGAGCGTGATCTGTGGCAAAGCGCTCCGCATGACCTGGAGGATGAATGTGAAATGAAACCTTGATCTTCTTATACGATTCGACATGATATATTTCTTACATTCCGGGCGAAGGCACGGCTTCTTGAATCGTCTTTGTCTTGTAGAATGGTTGTCATCTGTAATCTAAGTAAATAATTAGTTAATGTGAAAACGACAGGCTGATAGTTGAAAAGAAGCTTAAGTCAGCTACTGAATTCGCCGAGCAGAAGCATGAATTTTACTTTTGGTTGCCTAGCTCCCTGAAAACACAGTCGATGGTGTGAAAACACTTCCTGATGTCGAATTCTAAAAACCATCCCTTTTTATAGGTTTGCTGCCTTGCGACACGATGAAAACTGCGGTCACAAGTTCTCACTGAAAGGATCGGAACACAACAGTAGTAGACTTAATAGGACCAAGGGGCTATGATTCCATTCAAAGTAAGGTAAGAGGATTTAATGTTGCACCATCTTAAACTCTTCTCGGGTGGTTTCGTTACTTCGGTGTAAAAATGGACTCTTTTTGGGCAAAAAGGTTTTAAAATACATCTTTCGAAACCAGATATTCAACTGAAAGTGAAAAACCTCTCTCTATCGCCCTTCCTTTTTTTAGCAGCTCATTTGACCGCCCATAGTTGCTTAGAAAGAGCGGCTAAACGATCAGACCAGACAGGTGCACGTTGGTGAATCACTTGAGCCTTGAACAAAAATCATACTCGTGTGATCCAGTCGAAGGTCCATAGGAACTAGACTGATAAGGAGAGGGGTGCGTTTTTGAATATTATAAAGACGCGTTAGCACTTCTTAAGTCGCGGATTTATTATTCTATTATAATAGTCTAAATCGATTAGCCAATTTTGCCCAAGCACCTGCGGGAAGGTATTTCTTGGTCATTTTGTAGAGCGCATCCTGGTCAACAATGCCAGAGGCAACTTTTCCGACCAGGAAGGTGAACCCCTCTGCTGATCGTTAAATTGTTCATTTGTTGAATACCCCCCTAAAAAAACCTCGGATGATTTGTTATAGTTAATCTTCCAAATTGACTGGCTCTGACCAGTATCTCTGGTTTGGTCTAGTTCAGTCTCTAATCTAGTCCCAGCATAACCCCACCTGTATTTCAGCTGGAACAGCTATGTACGTTTTTCGATTTTTTTATTTACTCATGATCTGGCCTGGTCATCTTTTTCCGAGCCAACTGAGGTTTGCAAGCTAGTAAGTGGACCTAACCCATCGAATCATGACTAGTTTCTGCAAATTCCATCCGTCTTGTTTCTTAAGTGTCCGAAGAGGGATAAAAGTAGGTTTCAACATTTTCGGGGCTTCCTTCTCTAAGAAATCAATGGCTAGCTTTGAAGCATACTCCTAGTTAGTTTTGAAAGATCCGAGCGGCGAAAAAGTCTCCTTGGAAACAGCTTCAGGTATAAGATCCCCTTCACTATTCTCAGGGAGGTGGATATTTCACATATTGGGGTCGTGGTATTCTCTTCCAACAAGGGTTACGGCGAAAACACTGGTCTCCCTCAATCGAGAGGCTCGATTGCTTTAGAGTTGTTCGTCTGTTTTCATTAGTCTCTTGCAACAGTTTCTGAATCCCGTGAAATTGATAGCGGTAGCTGGGGTTCCTTCTGCTTTCTTCGCTGCTGGCTTGTGAAAGCAAGCTAGACTTAGCACTACTGTCTAGGCAGAATACCATCACCCGTTTTGACTAAGAAACTAAAAGGAGAGGGAAAGAACTAGCCCACGATCGAGTTCCCCGATTCCCTACGCTACGGTCACACCGCCATAAGGCTGACTATTCCTATCTCTTCATTCCCTCTTTTGGTCTATCTGCTAGAAAGAATTTTGAGGGCTTTGGAGAGTGAATAGCTATTCTTCAGCCCATTTCCTGATTTCGCCAAAAATGTACTCAATGACCCTTTTCTCTATTTTTTTTGGACCAATCACAATTCATCACCATTTTGTTGTTGACCAATGAAAATCATGGGAGAAAGAAAGAGGACTACTAGCTGCTAGTATAGAAACTGGAATCTAAACCTCGAGAGGGGCGATTGAGCAACTCAAACGAACCACCCTACCTTACTAAAACATCACATGCCAGCAGATGTGGTCACCATCATAGGGACTTAGGGCTAGCATGAACAAAGCCTTAGAGTCAGGGGGCTTAGCTTCTAGTTCTTTACTTGCCTGTAGTATAGGCCTGAAAGCTTTAAACTTTCATTGATTTATTTCACACAATTTCTCAATGTCTAAATTGATCAAGTACGTACCTGAGAGTGAGAGAGGTCCAACCCGATTGGGAGTCAGAGGATCCATAGTACCTACAGCCCCACAGACTTAATATTCCTTATTTTAGAAAGCGGAGGGAAGGGATCTCGGACTCGGATGGGATAGGATTGTGCTTTCAAGCCCCTAAGTAGGATCATCTAACGAAGTCAGGTACGAGGGAATATGTTAATGCAAAAGAGTGAGATGTTTGGTCAAGTCCTATAACGAGCGAAACCCTCGTCTTGCAGGCGTTCCTCGAGCTGTAATGTAGTGCCTTGCAAAGTTATAGGCGTAACACAATATAATAAGTAGTTGTTTTAAGCATCCTGGACGTCTACAAATCCGCCCCATCCAATCCCCCGTTGGATCAAGGATGGAAAGTCTTTCTAGCGAGTATTTGCTGGTTCGCTGACGTAACTGATTCGGTTAGCACGAAGGGAAGGTATGCACTTCCGTGTACTCGCTGGGTCGTACTTAGCTACTCATGCTGGGAAGCATTTCCGCTCGGGTCAAGGCTGCCACTCGGTCCTAAAAGCTTTGCGCGCGGGAAGGGGTCCTCCGTGAATAAGAATCTATGACTTTGAAACTGCCGAATGCCAGAGCAGTTTATTTTTTAGAGTCACACATTGTTGGAGGGAAAGCGATAGAGCCGCCTACTTGATTTCAGGATGTCGAGCCGCCGACTATGGGCGGTCCTCTCTTTTACATAGTAATTCTTCAGGCACTACACATCGGCCCGGTTTTCCCGAATATCGTCCACCACCGGCCCTTCTCCTTTTCGGGTCTAGTTTTTTTACGTTGTTTTGTTCTATTATTGCCTCTTCTTTTTGAGGGAGTGATCGGTATTAAGCCGCACCAAATCTCTTACCAAAAGGCCGGCTGGGGCAGCAAGAAAACTCTTTTTATATTAGGAAAGGGAATCGACAACACCTAGGTCGTCTGACTCGTCCACCATAGGGAGCTTACTTATAGAAAGAAGATAGGCAGGCCGGTCAAACAAAAAAACTCCGATCACGGGGAAAGGGGGGAGATCTCTCGTACGGGAGCGGGCATACACAATAGGAGGCCTAGTGTAAGCAGCTATCGGAAGGGGTCGGTCGTGTGTGGCTTTAATATAGATGAATAAAGGCAGGCGCCGAAAAGGAAGCTACCAATCTGAAGGACCCAGTGAGCACCTCAGTATTGTAATGAATGAAATTGGCCTTGTGATCTCCCTTTCGTATTCATTCGACCTGAGGCGTTCCTCAAAGTCATACAAAAAAAGAAAGGTTCTTTCGAACAACCGAGGAAACAACACTACAAAACCTTTTAGGTTTGACCATTAAGTGAATGCAAATATAGGTAGAATTTGAATCAACGACCTAAGAAATCTTCCTCGAGGAACGCCTCTCAACGAGTAAGCCAAAACAGCTCCCTGGAGCTCTTTCAATGAAAGGTGAAATATTCATTCGTTGCTAAGCCAAGGTCCCAGGTCTCCGAGTCAGCCCGCGCTTTTTTGTAGGTTCGAATCCTACTTGGGGAGATTTGTTAGTTCTAGCTTTTCTGACCTAACAGACCACTCGTGGTAGGAACATAACAACATGGAAAGACCCGGCCGACCTGCCCAGGGCTCGAGGGCGAGCTTTGTTTAAGAGAGAATGGGGAGGGAATCGAAAGGCTTCCACTGGCCAGTTAGCCATCGCTTCTAGTTTAGTAGGGTCTGTGTTAAGCACCGCGCATTTAAGAGAAGCTACCGTCCGATTCCATGCTGAGGCAACCATCTAGTCTAGTTGAGTTGGGACATATAGGCTAGAAACCATGCTCCATACTAACTGCACATGATGCTTCGGCAGAAAACCTAAGGTAACTAGCCTTAAAAACGGCGTGATGCCACATGCTTCGCCGTTGGCTGTTCCTCCCATTCACCATAGGTCTTTACATCAGATGGACGAGGGCTCGGTTTTGAGGAAGTGAATAATTTAGGGAACTCGACTGAAAGGAGAGGAGAGGATTTCCATTTACAGGTTTTCTACCAACGACCAAAGACTATAGGAAGCCGGAGACGATAGTCCTATTTCAGCCTATAAAAGCTGTAAATTATGATATAGGCACGTAAACGTAATGTAAAGAAGGTAGCTTGCTTACTTACTCATGGAACTACTAACAGCTGGAGGGGCAAGGTTACTACACTGAAAGCCTAATAGTAGGTCTGAAAGCCTAATTCGGATTCTTTTTCTAACACATCCAAATCTTCCAAAGTCAATGCGGTAGCAGCCACTGTCCCGACCTTTTCTGTCACTCCTTCCTTTGAAAGGAGCTTTTCACTTTTAGGCCAGCAGGCGGGCGACGTGCTTGTCTTGTGTGATAAGAAAAACAGCACATAGAGTCGAAAATTTGACTAATTTGCTAAATTTTTGATTCTGACAGAGCAGGGAAGGCAGAATGAAAGCTAAACATGGCTCGTCCGTGCTTTACGAGGCGTCCCCTTCAAAGACGGACATCCTGAGAAGGCAATTGAAGTCGTTTAGGCTTCAATTTTCTCTTTGTTGTATGTCTTTTTTCAACCTACTCAAGTCCAAACCGTTAGGAGCTCTGAAAACCGCAGCTACTCAGGGTACTTCAGCTACCATACTGATTAGCGAATAGTGCCTCACTTTCCTTCTAAGTTGTCATCAGTCTCAGACAAGAAATAAGATCAAATAGAATCCGATTTCCGACATTGTATCCTATCTCTGGAATTCATACTGATCCCGGTGTAAGCAATCGACCTGGTATCTCGAATGGAAGGAAAGTTGGGAAGGAAATGATATATCGTGGGTTTTACCCATTTAAGACCACGATATAAGTCGTTTTTGTATAGTCTTTTTGGTGTTTTTGGTGTTTTTAGAGTCTTTGCAGGTAAATGTTCGATTGGAGTCAAGTGGAAGCTTTTGGAACTTTTTGGAGTATCAAAGAGGAATGATCAAGTCAAATTCGAATAGGAGGGGAAGCGTCGATCGACAGAGACCTTTGATGTCGATCGACACGGGTAGTGATGAGACGTGAAGTTTTCCCAGTGAGTCTACTGTCGATCGACATGCATCCTGGCTGTCGATCGACACGGGTGTTTAATGAAGAAATTCCTTTTTCGGGCCGAAGTTTCCAGGCGTTTTTCCTAAAGTCCAAACCGACTTTTACCTGTATTATATATAGTTTTATTTAGTTTTTTTAGAAAGGGAGGCTTTTTATTCTATTGAGGCCTAGCAGAGAGATTTGATTCAGAGCTTTTAGGGAGACAAGTTCAGACTCTTTTCAGAGATTTTCTTCGAACCCTTTTGTATCTCTATCTTTATCTTTTTAATGCAGTATTATTCAGTTATTATGCTTGTTTCAATCATCATGTCTGAGTAATCTACTTGTTAGGTTTAGGGTTTTTCAAAGGCTGATGATAAATTGCTAGAACTTTATTATTGTTGGGATCAATCTACTTGTGTTCCTCACCTTGATAGTTTTAATTCTACTTCAGGATTGATCACCCTGAATTAGACATGTTAGGTTGATGGATAGATGCGAAAGCATTATTTGTTAGCTGGAACAATATCTTTGGTGAGCAAAATAATATTCGCAAAGGAATTTGGCTTAGTGATTTTGTGAACATATCGAAACTGCTCGTTAATGCTTGATTAAATTTATAGAATTCGCAAAGGAATTTGGTTTGCTAGGATTTAATCATAGATAACTTCTGCACCGAAAGTTGATTAGGTTTACAATTAATTTCGAGTTTAAGAACGGTTCTTAATAAATATCCCGACAGTAATTTAGTGCTTCGATTTAAAGTCATGCCTGCGAATTACCCGATGCCTAGCGCTTTGTCTTATTGATTTAAAGAACAACAATCATCGTTTGCGTGCTTTATTTACTTGATTTTTCATCACATTATTATCCACTTAGCTTAATTTGAATTTGGAATTTTACTTTGTGATTCTTTTCCCTGTGGATTCGATCCCTAAGTACTATACGATCTCTTAATTTGAGAGAGTAGCTCAGGGTTAAATTTGAGCCTATCAGGAAGCTAAGCCTGGCAGGAAAAGCCCTTCTCTTATAAGTCTTATAAGTTATATGTTAGAAATAAAAGCCTTCTATCAAAAAAAAAGGGGGGCCGAGTGGTTGATGGCTCCGGTCTTGAAAACCGGTATAGTTCATAAAAAATAACTATCGAGGGTTCGAATCCCTCTCTCTCCTTTTGTTGGATTAATATATATATATATATATATATATATATATATATATATATATTTTTTTTTTTTTGCTTTTTTACTTCTTAACATTATAAAAAAGGGAGAATGGCTCGGCTATACTATCCAGCCGAGCCAGAAAAAATTCGATTGAATTCCTGAAAATATTTTAAAAAAAATAGCATGGTTGTAAAGATTTTCAATTAGTGGCATATTTGAAAAATGGCATGGAAAAAGTGGCACAACTCAAAATTTCTCGTGGATGAATCCTTATTGAAAAAGATCGATTATTGGCATTTTCTTTTACCACTATACAGATTTTAAATGACAAAAAAACATCAGTATTGACCCCGAAAAATCAGGATTAGTGTAGATTTCATAGAATTGATTAGATTATAAGTGAGAGAGAAAAAAAATAGTGGTAAAGACAACGTCTCACTTTGGTATAATTCCAAATATAATTTTTGCTGAGCTCACAAAATAGACAAAATAGCAAATACTTACTTCCTACCCTAACGTATCGATTGCTCCGAGATGTATTAATTATTAGTTAAAAAAAAGACAAGTAAAACTATTAAATATCAAATGAAGAAAACGATGGAAATGAAAATGAGAATCCTTTTTATATACTTAAGTATAGTTTCAAGTATAGTTCAGTAATACAGATAAAACAATGTGTCAAAAGAAACATAAGAACCTAAGCGTGCCTTTTTCTATGTACACAGAAGAAATGAACACTATAGGGACAAACAAAAGTTGTTCATCAATTAGCACAAACCACTGTCTAACCAAACCATTAATGATTCATCTTCCGCGCTTAATCAATCGTGTATCCCAGGTTCTGGTTTGACATTAGGTCTTGAGCGTTGAGCGCTGAGCTTGCGCAGGAACTGCAGCGCTGAGCTTGCGCAGGAACTGCAGCGCCTCGGTATATGAAGGATCCGAGCGGCTTAGCGGTTTACATGAATTTATATGGTCTGTTGACTCCAACACCTGTTTCAGATTTTTCAACATAAAACCAACAAATTTTGGATGTTGAAATTAGAGTTGAGTGATATTTACATATGAAGATACTTACAACAAGTTCACCAAATCCTGGGTATGCTGATTCAATTGGCACAATTTCCATCCGAAAAGCCCATCCTCCGTAGCCTTCCACGATTGGGGTTACTTTTGTCTGCAATTAGACGATAAAACCATTTTACCACAAAGTTATTGTCATTTAGTGTTACAATCTACATAGACTCATAAGTGTATTACAACTAATGACAACCTCACAGAAACTAAGGACTTCAACAATCCCTTTTTTGTGGAGCTGGCGAAGGAAGTCATTGAGCTCAACTAGTCTCGGAGAACCACTGCGTAACTCCCCTATCTATCATAATACATCATCCATAAGGCTCATTAGATAGGAAGACTTTGGAGATGGAGGAAAGGATTAAATCAGCTTATAAAGGAATACTAACAGATGGAGCTGGACGCAACACGAGACCCATTCGCCACGGCATATCTGCTAGCTTGCTGCCAAAATGCGGGCAACTGTAGAATACCTGAAAGTGAGGTAAGAGATATTGATATTATTTTTCACTGAAAAGAAGATCGAGAAATACGATGCTTAAGATAATAGAAAACCAGAAATGTATGATGAATCGTTGATACATACAACTCCAGCGGTGTTATTCACTAGTTTGTCAAGTTTTTCTTCCTTTGCTTTGTGTAGAATCTGCTTCACGACAAGTCCTCCCATGCTACAAGATGAACGTTCCTTAATCAAACTTTATGTATTGATGTTCCAGTAGACAACATGTCAATTTCAATGTAATCAAGATTTATAATAAGCCTTAACTGATAGCTCTAAACAGATCAACAATAATCATCACCAGTAATGGACAAATAAACCAGAGAGGGCAAATAAGTTTGCATTAGGAAAATTGACAGGTCCCGTAAGAGATTTCATACCTGTGAGTCACAAAAACAACAGGTCGGTCTCCAATGCCTGCAGAGACAAGCTTTTCCAATATCTCAGAGCTAACTTCCTGCAAATTAGCAAAAATTGCATTATCAAAAGAACTGCAGGCTAAGTGATAGTGAAATGAAGTTGAGTACACAAACGGAACGCAGTCTGTAATCAATAATCAATCAACCACTTTTCCAGGAAATAACAACTGTCCAACAAAGCCATACTAGGCAAATAATCCTAAACCTCTGCTGTAGATTCAAAATTATGGCCATTACATTGCAAAAGACTGTAAACTCAGACCAAGACCCTTCAAAATATTATAGTGTGCAGATCCAATCATCTAGACTCTTTTGTTTATCCTCTGATCATATAGCGTGTTAGGTATTAAAATTGATGCAAGCTTATATCTGAAGAAGAATTTAACAGATATTAAGGAAGGGAACAAGTGCTTTCAAAAGACTGTTGCAGAATACTCACAAAAATAAAATATAAAGGTACTTTCCTAAAACAATAAATAATAAAGAACATACCTGAAGAGGCAAGGAAGCTCCAGACCATTCCGTGAGGTTTGTCTGTATCAAATGTTCCAACGAGAATCACATACACAACATATAGATCAAACACAGTTGCAAAGATCCCCAGTGAGTAGGTATGAGAATAAAACTCAGACATACCTTGTATTTAAGGGTAAACAAGCGAGCTTGAGGGAAATCTTTTGAGAGCCACTCACTCGGCCAAAACGTTCCCAGTTTTCCTGCTTCCTGGTCAATCTTCTCCACTAAGCCAGATTTGGTAGAGGACTTATCCTCAGATATTCGCCAAGTTTTAAAGGGTCCACCACGCAATCCATGAAGAAAAATAACATCAAATTCAGGATCATGCACACGTGAACCACTACTGGAAGGATCCATGGAGGTAGACTGATCAGTAGCATCAGCGACATGATCTCTGGCAGTATCAGCAACATTTGTTGGTTCACCTTCACATGATGAATCGTTTTTCTTACCACTTTGATTTTCTTTTTCAGGACACTTCCAATGGGGAAGTCCGGGATTAATTAGAAAGATCATGTCTCCGTAACGAGAACAGTTACTGTTCCTGTTTGAAATGTCTTGCTCGGAACTGCCACTGTTTCCAGACCCACTACCATCTTGCTGATTGCAAAATACATTCAACAGAGAAGCCCTTGCATAACTTTGTGTCTTAGGGTCGTTGCAACAAGAAATTTTCCCCCTTGCACAATCATCAAGCCATTTGCACCATGATTCATCAGCTAAAATGACCTTCTGGACTTGCGGAAGAAGCGAAAGAATGGTTAGCAATCTAGCAGCATGCCTTCGGATATGCGCACTAGCTGGGACTCTGACACTAGATGGATCCTGCATATCTGTGACTGAAGATTCAGCAAGACTATCTAGAGCTCGCTCTCGAGCCTCGAGAGCTCTGGATGCATCATAAGCTTCTATTGCACCCAGCTTCTCATAATCATCAGATAACAGAAAGCGCCTTAGCAAACAAAGAATACCAAAATCAACTATTTTGTTCTGGCATACAGAATCTTCAACACAAACATCAGTCAGTGACTTGATTGCCTTAAGGGTTGCCAATGCAGACTCAGCAGCATTAAATTTAGGGGGTGCGTCCTTCTTTAAATTCTTAACCGGTACCGCAAAAGGCTCTGAAAGGAGCAGATCTGCCAGTGGAACATTATTGACAGAATCTGGGACTGTACCCAGTTGAGCCATAGCAAGATTAACAACAGCCGCTGCTAGCTGATTGGTTGACTGAGTAGCAGAATAAACTTTTGACTGATCTACCTGTATATTCCAAATCACATAGCTGTTATTTACAAAATCCAAAACAGAAAGTGGTAACAAAACTAATGTAGACATAATTTTCAACTATTCTCTGTTTAGCCATAAAATTTAATGCACCTTTGGTTTCTCGGTTTTAGGTAGGCTAGCTGATTTAGCTGCCACCGTCTTGCTGTGGTTCAAAACTTCATTCATTATAAGAGTTAACCATCCCTGAGAAATTGGGACAGAGCGGGGTCCATAGTCCTCAAAAGTGCGTGAAAGGATTCTTCTTGCTGAAGATTGAACAGTCTCAGATGCAACTTTTCCAAGAACCCATGAAAGTAGTATGCCGGACCATTTCTGACTCTCTTCAATAGATAAATGCATGTCACCTTTACAAAGTAATTCTAGAGCCTTTGACAAACCTTCTTGCACTGCTATGTGCTTTTTTGTTTTCCTAGCACTATCTCTCATCAGATGAAGACCCTTCTCCATTACCATCGTCTTGGCTTTGTCACTTCTCTCAACAGAGACTAAAAAGGCAGACAATGCAACTTGAGCCAAAGAGATATCTTCAGTTTTACAGGCATGTGAAACTGTGGCAAGCAAACTGGAACTCCAATCGGAAACAGAATCGCTTAATGGAAGATTATGATCCTCCAATAACAGCCGAGCTACCAAACTCCCATGCCATTTCACTGTCCTCTCTGGTGCCATTAAGGCTGTCATGACAACTTGCCCATCATGATCAAGTTCTTGAATATGAGATCTATTTGTACTAGAAGCCATTGCCCAGTTCGCCAATGCCCACGCAGCAAATGGCACTGCGACATGTTGACAGTGTAAATCATCCCAAAGACCAGGAATGACAGCCGATGACAGATTAGCTTGCGAAGAATTATCATGTTTACTTAGCAATGCAAATGTTTTAGTAGTTCCCTCTCCAGCATTAGCATTAAGGTCACCTAACGGCGCAAGCCCACTGGTTCTCGATAGTCCCAGAACCGTGGTTCCTTCAAGGATTTTAATTCCGATTCCTTTAATCCCACTTCTTCCATCATCACTGTCATCATCTTTTTCTGGCTCATCAAAATACATACCACCTTCCTCAATTACTTGAATTGCCGCAGCAATATCTCTCATTGTAGCATTTCCCGGCAATGATGACTTAAAAGGTGTCTTTTCTATTGTGTCACAGTTGGAAGTTACAATGTCCATTATAGCAGCCACAAGCATGCTCCTACCTTTCAAAGAATCAGAAATATCGAATGAACTACGTCTTGATTGCTGCTCCCAAAGAAAAGCTATATATCAATGGCAAAACACAACCAGAAGTATCACATTATCAAGACTCAGGTGTCTCAAATACCTTCTAAATAAAAATGACAAATCTCCAACTTGACACTTGATAAACAACCTAGACAAATCATTGTTCTTGCTTATCCTAGAAATGCACTTGGATTCTTCTAAATCCTAAAAATGCTATCAAGATTCATATCCTAAATCAGAATAATCCTTCTATCATCTCCTGAACAATTGATTCTATTCACTAGGAAACAACTAGTGGAAATCTAAACGCACCTTTTTGTTTTTTGGTTGACACGAGAATACGAACTTAAGAAGCTTAGGCACTGCATCAGGCCTTGCTAGAGCATATTTCCGCACCGTTGGATCAGCAATAAGGTAAGCCAGAGCCCTAGCCGCTTCGTCCTGTGCCCCAATTCTATCTCCGGGAACAGCCGCCGTCTCCAGCAACCAATCAACCACCGCACCACTACCAGCTCCGACGAGAGCGGCTCTACGAGCAGCATTAGCCGACGCTATATCGGCTAAAAGCGCAGCCACACGCAGCTCAAACCCCGCACGCACCTCGTGATTGGCTGAAGATAGCACCGATCTTAGCGACTGCCACAGAACCGAAGCCGCAACACCGGTTTGTCTCGCATGGTGAACCATTCTCCTCAACGAATTTCCAGATTTCTGAACCGCGTGCTCAATTGAATCGTAGATTCGGCTGGTTTTGCTAGGGTTACGATCTGCTTGGTCATGATCGGAAGGGAAAACAGCGGCGTACGCAACCGCGGAGGTTAAAGCGGCGGCGGAGAGAGCAAAAACGGATTTCTTAGAGAATGAAGAAGATGAAGAGACGGTGTAAATCGAAGGGAGAAAACGTCGAATTGGTTGTTGTCGCGGCGGAGATAGTGTGAGGTGAGGTTGATTGAGATTCAAGGGAGGACGTAAAGGACCGGAGGAAGACGGAGTAGAGGAAGAGAAACGTCGAGGAAGACGGAGGAGGAGACGACGGTTACAAGATCGGAGAAGATTGTAACGGAGAAGAAGAAACATTTTTTTTTTTTTTTTCCCTTTGCGCCGTTTTCGGAATTAAAAATGTATGTTTTCACGATTTTAGGATTAAGATGTGAGTTGGAATATTTGGATATGCGATATCTGAGGGGAAGATTCTGGCGTTGTGCTTGTGCCCGTACCGTAAAGAAAGAAAAGTGACATGGCGGTTTAAAGAATTTTTATTTTTTTCATAGTAATGCCAATATTAATTTTTTTTTTTAAATGAATAGTTGAATTTTGTTGTTTAAAAAAAAAAAAAAGATATTTGGATTTCAATTTAAATATGGTTCATAATTTTTTCTTTTAACATTGATTTATTATTTTATTATATTATAACAAAATATAAAAATCTGGAAGCTAACGGGGAACTCCTCAGAGACTATATCTCAAAATTTAAGACGATTAAATCTAGGATCGCCAATTTAAACAAAAAAGTCGCCCTAGAGGCGCTAAAGAATGGCATGTGGCATAAATCCAAATTCCGTGAAGAACTCACGGTCAATCTTTTCATGCCACTTAACGACGCGCTGCATAAAGCATCATTTTTCGCCACCTTAGAAGAAGAAACCGCGGCTTTGGAGGAAAAATATATGAACCTTGCAACTGCCAACAGGAGACCTCAATCCAAAATATTCATCAAAAAATTCAGGAAGAGCCAGGAAGCATACTCGATAGGGAATACGCAGCAAGGCAAAAAATCTGAATATGATGAAACCAAGTATTGCCAACATCATGGCAAAAGAGGCCATTCAACCGAAGAGTGCCGGTACCTCGCTGGGCTCCGAAGTAAACAAAAGAAACCAGCCAATGCGAGGTTTCAGATAGGACGAACTGACTCTTAGTTGAATATTTGACCAATTTGAATCTCTCCTGAGGAAATATGTTATTCTTTAGTTGCATTTTCTTGGACAGAAGAGGTTAGATTAAAGACAGCTATTTAACTCCTAAAAGAGTTGTATGATCTTTTCCATTTGGGAAAACACCAAGACAGTATGCTCCGTGCACCTTGGAATGCTTTTGTAGAACAAAAAATAACCAACCACATCAAAAGTTTGATATCAGACTAGAGATTACTGCATAGTTGTTCTGTTGGTTAATCCTTCTATACTATTAGCCGTAGAGAGAAAACAGTAAAAGGTTACTTAATCGGAAGAAGTAACTTTCAGCCATGATTGGCCGCTCTTAAACATCATCTCAACTGATGGGAAAATCTTTGAAAGTTGAGAGGCATCATATCTTGAGTATAACCCAATCTATTTGTCAGTAACTTCACTTGATTGAAAGGTATGAAAGGATCACAAGCTTGCAAGACACAATACGTTGGAGCGACATGGAGGCAAGTATCTTTAAAATTTGGATCAAGTCCATCAAAATGCTTTAATGGGGAAATTTCTTTCATTACCTGGAATACAGCAAGATAAAAAGCCAACGTAAGAAAACGCACGCAGAAACAAGGTAGAGAAAAACAATGAATATCTACAATCCTCATGAAAACTGGCAACTGAACCATTCTCAGAGCAGTTATGAGATAAGATATAAAACGTCTTACGGCTTCCTCAAATGCTGCAAACGCTGTGTCTGGGAGATAAGCATATGTTGTGCTATGTTCTCCGACAAAGACTCTTGAGTTGAGTGACAACTGCTTCCCAGCAACACGTATCCCCGTCAAATCTATATTGTAATATGGACTGACCATCCTGAAACTAGAGTAAATGTGTGAAAGGTATTAAACGTATATGTTAGGATTATACAAGATCCATTTGACAATCAGACAAAGCAGTCCTTGGAACATACCTACGATCCGGGTCCAAGTCTGCGAATATCATATCAAATGGGTAACTGAAACACCCCTAAGAACCATTGAACCTCCACCGACATTCATCCCTCCGTAACACAAACCAAAAGAGTTGCTTATCAAACCTCTATTTACTAACTGATCCACAAGACTGATATCCCCTTGGACTAATCTGATAATGCCACCAGTACGTTGACTGTAAAGATGACCGGTTTCCACATTTTCGCAACCGAAAACAGGTCGTAGCTGGCTTTCATTGCCAAATGATATAAGATCATCTCCAATCACACCTCTACTATTGCTGTCTTGGGCAGAGTCTCTCTCATAAACACATTAATCTTTACCATCGTCACAATCATAGTCCACAGGTTGATAAGTCTGACTGAAATTTGGGTCCTGATGAATAACCATAAAAAAGCTTTTCACCTATCCAAATTTGAAATCAATCATGTACAGCTAGCTACAAGTAGCTATTCTCTTCAATTTTACCCATTGTGTCTTTACTCAAACAAGTTCTAGTGCCCATAAGCAACAAAACAACACAAACAGACTATAACATTTCAGCTACTTACAAAGTCCATAGACATACTTTCAAGAAGGGGAGAGTTTTAGGGCCGTGAAGATGATCTATGGAGCTTTTTGTAAATGTTTTTCCACAATTAGAACATTACGTTGTTAATTTAAGCACACAGTATATGGAAATTTGAGGATTACCTGGTGTTTGCCACATTGTTGACAGGCAGAACAAGGAACATAAGTAACACTATCCACTATAAGAGCAAACATTTACCAACCCATAGCCTCCTAGTACAATACCTACAAAATCGATTAAATTTAATTTCCCCTATCTGAAAATCCGCATCGAAACGAAGTTGGGTTACTTACCCGTTAAGAAGAAAGGGATATTTTAATCGGCCTTGTGGGGTTTCCGATGGAACAGATGTCGAAGAAGAAGCATTTGATTGAGAGAGAAAACACCATGGGACGTTGTGATCTAGCAGCGGGAGGATATTGGTTGCTAAAGCCATCTAATCGCCGGGGAAAAGCTCTCCGATCCACAGTTTATTTGATTATCTTCGACATATTTACCCAATTCCTCCGTCCGCATTTACCCACCACCCTCCGTAACCATTAAGGAGAAGAGATTGGTTTTTCCGAGTTTTTTTTTTTCTTCGGTTAGAGTCAGAGAAGAAGAAGCTCGACAACATTGATGAGAGCAAATATTTAGTAGGCTGGTCGTTCGGGTACCCGATCGGGTTCGAACCGGGTATTTCGGGTACTAGGTACCCGATGTTTAGGGATATGATAACGGAACAATTCTCAATCAAGTCAAGAAATCGAAGCTACATATAAATGAATAAGTTATAATTCTTAAGAAAAATGTGAAAACTGTGAAGTGTAAAGGAGTTTTTAAGTAATAAGTTATAATACAAAGACATACAATTACATCGTAAGAACATAAATTTATATCTTAAAGTACAAAAAAGCTTAGCATTCTATTAGAAAAATATTGAATTCTATCACAAAACTCAGAATTCTATCATAGAAATATAGAATTGTATCATTAAAACGTTATAAAGAAATGAGGTGATGAAAAATACTTGCAAATATGTCTCACAAAACATTAAATTTTAACATAAAATACATAATACTATTATAGATATAGAATTGATATTCTAGATAAATTTTAAAGATTTGCTATGCTCTTAGTTTCGACAAAACTTTACAGACTAAAAAGTAAAAGACCCATGATTATCCAACCCACATAACAATCATGAATTATGATTAACAACAAAGATATTCCAAAATAATTGATTTAAGTACAAAAGTTAAATTATTCGAAAAACAATGAACATCTGATAGTGGATTTATGACTTAATGCTGGTTAAGTGATGATTAAACTAATATGCAAGTGTTTTGACTAAAAAAACTAATTTATATATGTATAAACTCATTTGAATATTGGTGATGACGAATACTTGCAAATATGTCTCACAAGTGAAGTAATCTTCAAATAGGTGTTTAATTTCATTTCAAACGCAAACACAAACGCAAATCTCAAATCCAAAGGTGGAAAAAAAAAAGAATACAACTTTGTAATTCCTCAACTAATTACCAAAGCTTCAATGATTCACATAATAGTCAATAGAGCTTCAAGGAATTAAAATCAACATTGCAATGAATAGATGTCATTACAGTACAATCTGCGATTACATGTACATATACTATAGAAGATCATGAAGACCAAAACCTCAAACAAATGAGTATTCTTTCACGGCCAATTAAAACGGTTCAAAAAGCGATGCCGTAAACTCAATTGATTAGTTAACTGCTTTAGAATCGTTAGACGAAGAGGTTTCACCAGATGCGGAGTGTTCATGGTTATGATCATGGTGATGGTGATGATGGTTATCGTTATCTTCGTCTTCGCTATCATCCTCGTCAAACGGTTTCTGTTTGTGAAAGATGCAACATTTCTTTGAACTCTTCTTCTGCATGAACTCGTTATCCACAGTCCCGTCTTTCCACACAACTTTCTTCTTCTTCCTGTTCAACCGAAGCACTAATCTTTCCGTCGGTTGTGATTGAGAAACCGGGTTTTCTAATATGACAGAAGTCGTCGCCGAAGAAGAAGGCCTCGTCGCTGTACTCATATCTCAAGTTAGTTTTCGAGATCCTGCGTTTGGGAGACAACAAAAAAAAAAATCAATTTTTGGCTTGTTCAAGACTAATTCCTAAAATTAACAAACATGGTTAAACCTAAAATATGTAACGGTTCCTCATCGAGTAAATTGACGATGAATCACAAGAGCTAAAAGCATAAAAGTTTGGTTTACGGAGAAGTTCAAAGCTAAATTTAATAGAAAGAACACAGAGAAACCTCAAGGAGGCTCTTGAAGCACATTTACAAGAACCAAATGTTTCACAAAAGTATGCAACCTAAATGATTCACAGAAAAAGTTCAATCCTAACCCAAATGGTTTCAAGATGAGGTTAGATTGAGTTTCATGTTTTTGGGAAACATGTACCATTAGGAAAAATCTAACCTTTAACTGGATTAACCCACCAAATCGTGAACCCATAACAGATTTAGGGTTCGTTCTTCAGCTAAATCAATCAGATCCTAATTCTAACCCTAAAGTTCATTCCTTTCGAGATCTGAAACCTAATTCCAACAATCTTAAATTGACCCATCAAATAACAAAATTTTGCAGCCCTAAACAATAACGAAACCCTAATTTCTAGCAAAACGAAAAGATTCAACAAAAGAAAAATCAAAAGCAAACCTTTGAAATCGTAACCCTTCTGTTGTTCTACGATCGCCCCAAAATTTTTCCAATTTTCAAGGAACATGAAAAGCTTTAATTGAGGATTTTTAAAGAGACGCTAATCGATAAAGAGACTCTCTCATTAATACAATTTTTTTAAGAGACTCTTGATAAAAAAAAAAAAGAGACTTTGGCTTTTGTTTGTTTTTTTTATTATTCAGAGGGAAATGAAATTGATTTGGTCACATCTCTCATGGATATCAGGATATGGTAGTCAATCACTTACCATGCTTGCTAATCAATTTTAGTTGTCATATGATTGCTAGTTCAAAAAATTTGTGACTTTCTTGGTTTATGTAGTGGTTTTTACCAATCAATTTAATGAACAATCCAAATGTAAAAATCAAACTTTCAAGTGTGTTCATAGGGTCCAAAGAAAACAAAGCAAGCACAAACACTCAAAAGTCAAAACTCACAAAAAGGCACACCTATAAGAACTACATTATATGCCTAAAACCAAAAAAAAAAAAAAACATTTATGAAATTGATTTGGTCAGAATTTAATGCAATGTAATATGAACGATTCATTGTGTCTGGTAAAGATCTTCTTCAAACAAATATTATGGATTCATGTTTGTTCTTGAGTCGGACCATGATGTGTTGTATAATTTTGTTGCAGCCAAAGGTATCTTCTGAGTGTTTACGTGTTGAGGCTTTCCCTGATTGCTCTGGAGAAGTTGAGAAAGCTATGGATGTGCAAGGATCTACTTGTGGGAGCTATAGCGGTGTTACGTTTGGTTTCCCAACTGACTTGGTTGATGCCAAACTTGAGAATCAAGTTGGTACAAATATAATCAGTGATGCAGCTCATGTGGGGATGGCTAGTGGCTGCAGAGATCAAAGAGGATTAGATCCTAGTTTACATATGTATTTGAAGCATCATGTGTTTAACAATGCAAGCTCGTCTACTTTAGCAATTGAGACTGAAAGATTGATGACAGACCAATCATATCCCGGCCTGGACTCAAGTTTCCCTGCTTCGTCAAGACCAGATTACCGAAATGAAGCGTTCCAACTATCTGAGAACCAAGGAGAGCAAGAGAGGAAATGCGAGTCAAGTCGGTTTGATGCTTTGGTCTCATCAGGGTATACATTTGCTGGAAGTGAGCTGTTAGAGGCATTAGGTTCTGGTTTCATGCAAACGAGCACCACCGGTCATGAGGAGCTAGTGAAATCTGAACATGGTTCAGCAATAAGTCATAGCCAGCTCACATTTGACTCTGCTCCAGAGAATCTTCTAGATGCTATGGTTGCTAACGTGTGTCATAGCGATGGTAATGCAAGGGATGATATGTTTTCGAGCAGATCGGTACAGTCATTGCTTACGAGCATGGAAATGGCAGAACCCTCAGGTCAAAGGAATCAGCTACCAATAGCAGAAGTGGATACACAACAGAATCCATCAGATATTTGTGGAGCATTTTCTTCAATAGGGTTTTCATCCACGTGTCCTAGCTCCTCTAGTGATCAGTTTCAGACATCATCCTTGGAGATGCCTAAGAAGAACAAAAAGAGAGCTAAACCTGGTGAAAGTTCTCGTCCTCGCCCGAGAGATGGACAACTCATTCAGGATCGGATCAAGGAACTTAGAGAACTTGTGCCTAATGGATCTAAGGTGACTTTTCTCTTCCTAGCTACAAGGTTACTCGCCAGTGGTTTTATTGTTTCTGTTGCTAAGTAATAAATTTTTGCTATTCGCTGATTTTTTTTCTCATATTTTACAGTGCAGTATAGATTCTTTGCTAGAACGCACTATCAAGTACATGCTCTTTTTACAAAATGTTACTAAGCATGCAGTAAAAGTGCTCGTACAAAGGTAAAAAACTCGGGATTCGTTGATACTTCTATCCTAAATTTTTTTTACTACACTGAATATCAGAAGTAGATATTTAAAATACCTTTGTAACCTCAGATGCAACAAAGGGAAACTGGCACGCAAGGTTCAAGCTGCACAGTGGAGGTTGGAGGCCATCTTCAAGTGAGCTCGATTATCGTGGAGAATCTGAACAAGCAAGGGATGGTGCTTATCGAGGTGTGTCATCTTTCATTTAGTTTAATCTTTGTTTGTGTTTGAAGTTCTGTTGGTGTGTAACCAATTCTGAATTCGAAAGTATTTTGCGTTTTGGGACAGATGTTATGTGAAGAATGTAGCCATTTTCTCGAGATAGCAAACGTGATAAAGAGCATGGACCTCGTCATCCTAAGAGGCATCACCGAGACTCAAGGCGAGAAAACATGGATATGCTTTGTAGTTGAGGTAGGAGTTAAATTCACCAACGTAACGAAAGAGAGACCAAACTTTTTTTCTCTTGGTTTTGCTTGAACATTAGATTACTATTAACTATTAAGATATATCACTGACTAATACCGAGATGATGATTTTGCGTGCTGGATTAATCACACAATCGAATTTGTGAAGATTCGTTTGAAATAGAGCTTCTTTAGGGTTTTCAAACACTTAGAGGAAGATAGAATTAGATTATGAATTAGGGTTCTTATTCATCAAGATCAGAGCTGTAAACAGTGTTTTTACAAGAAATTTCGGATCCTCCACAAGTGAAGGGGTACATGTCTATATATAGGTAAAATTGGGCGGTATGAACAGTTCCAGTCGAGGTGACCTGAGCAGTTCCGGTCGCTCTGAGTCGGGCCGGTCTAGAAGGATCGAACAGCGCTGGAGTGAACAGTGATGGGCCTTTGACGGGCCTGCGTTTTCTGGGTTCGACCGCTGAACCGCTTTAACACGTGTTAAGCCGTTTGGTTTATCGATTCTTCTAGGGGAGATTTGACCCCTACAGTTAGCCCCCCAGTTCAGCAGTTTTAGTTAAAAAGTGCTGAAGTAAGGGTGTCTGAAAAATCGATTCCCGCTTAGGCCGTTTACCATGTTAGCGGCGATGCTGTCGAACCCAAATACTCAATACTGCGAGTCGGTTGCTGTTATTGGCGAGTAGATTTCTAGTTTCGCGAATCTGCGAGTTGGTTTTACTTGTGATCCGCGAATCGTGCGAGAGTGCGAGGTGTCAAGGTAGATTTGTTCCGATATCTGCGAGCTGACTGAAAGCCTTCAAAATCGCGAGTTGACTTGATTGAATGAATCTGCTCGAAGATGGGAGGTGACGAGATGAAGATGTACAGATGTGCGAACAAGCCTCGGTAAAACCCTTGTCTAGAAAACCCAGTGGGAAAAAACAGAAAAGGGGAAAAGAGCGCAAGTCGCACATTTACTCAAGTCATCGTTGTCGCCGAAGAGGAAGTCACGAGTTGACGAAGTTGCGAGTTGATGAAGTCGCGAGTTGATGAAGTCGCGAGTTGATTTCTGTGGAGAAAAAGTCGCGAGCTGATCCATTGAGATGGAGTCGCGAGTTGATTTTCACGGAGAGAAAGTCGCGACTGATCCATTGAGATGGAGTCGCGAGTTGACGAAGTCGCGAGTTGATGAAGTCGCGAGTTGATTTCTGTGGAGAGAAAGTCGCGAGCTGATCCATTGAGATGGAGTTGCGAGTTGATTTTCACGGAGAGAAAGTCGCGACTGATCCATTGAGATGGAGTCGCGAGTTGACGAAGTCGCGAGTTGATGAAGTCGCGAGTTGATTTCTGTGGAGAGAAAGTCGCGAGCTGATCCATTGAGATGGAGTTGCGAGTTGATTTTCACGGAGAGAAAGTCGCGACTGATTCATTGAGATGGAGTCGCGAGTTGACGAAGTCGCGAGTTGATGGAGTCGCGAGTTGATTTTCACGGAGAGAAAGTCGCGACTAATCTATTGAGATGGAGTCGCGAGTTGCGAGATGCTGAAGTCGCAAGTTTATTCGTAAGTGGAGTCGCGAGGTCGCGCGATTCTTTGAAGGTCAAAATCCTGAGAATATCGAAACTATGAAGGCGCGAAACAGATCGAGGAGGAGCCCGCGGAGTCGCATTTACGGTCAGATAAAAATTGTGGAACCATTGATTTGGATCAATCTCGTGAAACTGATCTTCTGAGCCCAGAATCTTTGGGCCCATTAAGAAATGAGGCCCACCTCGAAAGTCGAACCGTCGAAAATGTCCTTATAAGAGGCAACGCTCCCTTGATACTTCTCATTATTCTCATTCCTCCGAAAAAACAGGTTCGCTCTCTCTCTCCCTTCTCTGTTTTTTCTTTCGAGTAATAGATAGAAATTTTGCCGTCCCATCACTTCGCCGCCGCCGTGTTCTTCATCGCCGCCGCAGTGTTCTTTAGAAAAACTGAAAAAACTTAAAGTTTTGATCCAAAGAAAGATGTCGTCGACGAGTTCTTTTGCACCCGCGAAGTCTGCCGAACTCCCCGAGAAGGGAAAATCGGCCTGGGAGTATTCTCCCGATAGCGAGTCGATTGTAGATGCGAGTTCGAGTTGTAGTAGGCTCCGTGGTCAAGAGGATGCGAGTCCTTCAGGCCGCGAGGAGGCGAGTCCCATTAGTCGAGAAGATCGAGCTGGAGGCCATTCTCCTCTTGCCGAACTGTTCTCTTATCCTACTCCCGTCTTAAGACAAAGTCGCGAGACAAGGGAGTCTACTTCATCCATGCGAGCTGGACGAACTGGCCTTGAAGAGGGAGTTGGGACTTCGCATCCTTCGCAAATTGGCGAGGACTCGACCACTGATGGGCGAAGACTGGTTGTGGAAATCCCACAACTCCGCGACGAGTCCCTTAGTCCTGCCGAGCTGCCTCTTCAAGTAAAGATCGAAGAAGGTAACTGGTCGTACAACTCTTTAGTAGAAAAAGAGAGACTGGAAGCTTGGACTGCGTGCGGGCTGGCCGAGGTTGTCCAGAAGAAAAAGAGATCGAGGCGAAAGCAACGCCCGCCTCCAAGTTCCTCTTGGTGCGACGAGGACTTCCTGGAAGATTATCGCTCAGAGTGCCGAATTCCCGACTCGGTCGAACTGATCGCGCCTTCTTTCGAGCAGCGAGAAGACGATCCCCCTGCCGGCATGTTTACCGCCTATGCGTGTTGGTTTAAGGAGTGTTTCCTCACGTTCCCCATCCCTGCGCTGATTCTCCGTTTCGCGCGGGTTCACAAAATCGAGAGGGATTCGCCAATTGGTGGGAATTACGACGCGGGCAGCCGAATGTCGCGAGCCCATCGGAGTTCGCCATCTACACAACCTTCTTGAATGGCGCAAGCAATCCAACCCGGGTGGCATGAAGTATTACAATCTGGCGAGTCGTTCTCTTTATAAAATACTGGACGACTTCCCGAACAAAGATCATAGCTGGAGAAAATATTTTTTCTTCGTGCCGATATCGGCCGCGTCGGCCGAGGATGAACACTTAGTGGTGGCGAAGTGGGGGACACTTGGTAGATTTTCTCGAATGTTTACTGCGCGAACTGCCCCCTTGTTTTATACTAACTTTTCTGCTGATTTGTTTTTACAGCTAGCAGACTGCTATTCACTCCTGTTGCCAACATCGACGATTTGGTCAATAAGTTGAAGGCTCGGAAGTGCCTTTGGAATCGTCACTTCAATCTTCGAAGGGTTGTTCGAGCTCGCGAGTTCATTTCCTACGACGAAGAAGAAGAAATCGAACAGAGCGAGTCCGACGATCTAGAGATCATGCCTCCCAAGCTAACTTTCCGCGATCTTGCCAATAGAAAAGCCGAGAAGGCTAAGAGAAAGGCCGACCCGAAGGCCACTGCCTCCATCGTCGAGACGTCCGAGCGGAGCGTCGATAAAGAGCCTACTCCTACTGCTGAGGGTGACGAAGCGGCTGCTGTAGCCGCGAGTGGTGCGTTGGCTGTTATTACTTCACAGCCAACTACCATTACTGACGAGCCTGCCGAGCCTGAGGCCCAATTGCATCGGAAGAGAAAACGATCTTCTGCCTCTGAGAAGGGCAAAGGTAAAGTTGGCGAGAAGAAGAAGTCTCGTCGCGAGCTGCCGACTCTGTCCCCAGGGCAAACTATTCCTGGAAGCTCCGATGGGCTTTATACTGATCCCTTAGCCGCAGCCACCATGATGGCTAAGGTTACATATCCGGGTGATCGTATGCCGATCCCGGAAAGGCTGGTAAAGAGCGAGCTCTACAAGGAGTTCGCGTCTCGCCAGGCCAAGGTAATTCCACACTTTATTCTTTCTTTTTCACTTAGCTTTATTTTTCATACTGTCAACTCCTTCGCAGGCCATCGCCCATTTCAACAGGCTGATCATGTCGTATGATCAAGACTCGAGGTCTAAGGAGCTCTTTATAGGCGAGGCCAGGCAGAGAGAAGAGGTCGAGAAGGAAAAAGTCGCGGCCCAACTGAGAAATCTTGCTGCTGAGCGAGATATGTACAAGAAGAGCTCAGACGACCTGGGCGTGCACCTTCACAGAGTCGGTAAGGAGAAGGAGAAGGTCGAGGAGAACAACGCTGAGCTAGTGAAAGAGCTATCTGCTCTGAAGGCGAGTCGCGAGCGGGATCTTGAAGAGGCTGTTTCTTCTGCGAGGCGATCTGCGGCCGCCGAAGTGCAAGGCCAGCTTAACCGGGCTTACGAGCTGTTTCAACAGATGATGAAGAAGCCGATTAGGAAAATGGTCTATCTTGCACAAGCGGAGGCTAATCTCCAGCTCCTTGACGACATGGAGAATGCTGAAGCAGAGGAGGCCTTCGATCCCAAGGCCGAGCGTGCCCTTTTAGCTGAAAACAAGGCGTCGCTCGGAAAAGCCGACGAGATCTTCGACGCGATAGCACTCGAATTGAGAAGGACCTTGGGTAAGAATTATGTTGTCCCCATTAGAGTAGCGGATATAGTTGCGTCTCCGCGAATCGAAGTTGTTGCTAAGTCTGTTGGTATAAATGCAGCTTCTGGGTCGAACGATGGCTCTCTTGGTATGCGCTTGCGAAGCGCGAGTGAGGAGTTAGACGAGAGCGAGTCGGACGAAGCCGATGAGACCGTTGCTCCGATCCCAGTCGCACCAACTGAACCTCTTCGCGAACAGGCTCCTTCGGAACCAGAACCCAAGGACGGCGAGGCTGCGAGTTCGGCTGCTATCATTACTCCAGCCGAAGAACAAGTTGTCGAAGAGGGCGAGCTGGCTTCTGATGACAAAGAGGCCGAAGATGGCGAGACTGTCGCCTAGTCCGGACTTTGCAACAGTAGGATTAGTTTTTGTTTTTGCTTAAGGCTTTTATGACTCGATTTTTGTTTTTGTGCCTGGATGGCTTTATCCAACTTGTAACAACATTTTTATGCCGAGTTGGTCGAGCAGATTTATATGAATGCCCTTAAGCAATTTCTTAACTATATTTTCGATTATTAGTTTGTCGACGAGGCCTGTTAGAGCTTGTCTAAGGCCATAGAAATGATGCGGTTTTAAGACGCGATGCGGTTTTAAGACGCTTAGAGGCGATGCGATTTTAAGACGCGATGCGGTTTTAAGACGCGATGCGGTTTTAAGACGCTTAGAGGCGATGCGGTTTTAAGACGCGATGCGGTTTTAAGACGCGATGCGGTTTTAAGACGCGATGCGGTTTTAAGACGCGATGCGGTTTTAAGACGCTTAGAGGCGATGCGGTTTTAAGACGCGATGCGGTTTTAAGACGCTTAGACGAACATCCTGGTTATATTCTACTGAATATATCTTATCCAGGCAAATATATATTTGCTAAGTTCGACCAGTCTGTTAAGGTAAAGACTGGGTTTGCGAGTCAAACATCCTGGCTAACGGACACATTCTACTGAATGTGTCTATCCCGAGATGGACTCGCGAGATGGACACCCCGGCTAACGGACAATACTCGCACTGAATACGTCTATCCCAGTAATGAACTCTAAATTTATATAGCGCGCTTTATCCGTTGAGGATGTATAAGTTTACTTCATAATGATGATGAAGTTTTGATCAGGTCGCCATTATGGCCATAATGACGCCTAATTGTTATTGATCTCGCGTTTTAGACAGTTAAGTCGTTTAGCGAGTTTCCGCGTTTAGACCGAAGTCGTTTGCGAGTTGACTTGTCGCGTTTAGACCGAAGTCGTTTAGCGAGTCGACTTGTCGCATTTAGACCGAAGTCGTTTTGCGAGTCGACTTGTCGCGTTTAGACCAAAGTCGTTTAGCGAGTCGATTTGTCGCGTTTAGACCAAAGTCGTTTAGCGAGTTGAGCGAATAAGACTTGGTTAAAACCTTAGCTTATTGCGAATCGATTATCGCGTTTAGACCGAAGTCGTTTAGCGAGTCGACTTGTCGCGTTTAGACCGGAGTCGTTTGCGAGTCGACTGAATAAGACTTGGTTAAAACCTCAGCTTATTGCGAGTGGGAGTATGAATATACGTACCCATTCCCCTTTTTTTTAGAAGGGGGCAACTGAACTCGTCCGCAAACGAGCTGCCTACGTACCCAATGAAGGGATCAAGTCGCGTCGTAGTTCAAGTCTAATGACTTAGTATTTTTAGCAGTGATATTTCTTCACATGTCGCGCATTCCAGGAACGCTGGATCATCTCGCCTTTCATGTTGGCGATTTCGTAGACGCCCGGGCGAACTACTTTTGTGATCTGATAAGGTCCTTCCCAGTGAGCGCCGAGCTTGCCGGCATTGGGCTCGGCAGTGTTTTGAAATACTGCGCGAAGGACGAGGTCTCCTTCGTAAAAACGCCGAACTCGCACCTTGGAGTTGTAATACTTGGATGCTGCAATTTGATATTCGGTCATTTTTATAAGTGCTTGGTCGCGCCTTTCGTTGATAAGGTCGAGTTCGTCGAGCATGAGGAGATGATTGAGACCTTCCTGTTCTGGAAGCAATCGTCGGCGAACTCCTGGAAAATAGACTTCAGGAGGAATCACACATTCTGTTCCGTAGACAAGGGCGAAAGGCGTCTCGCCCGTAGCGCGTCGCGGTGTTGTTCGACAAGACCATAAAACGCCTTCAAGTTCATCTGCCCAACGACCCTTCTTAGCGTCGAGTCGAGTCTTTAGGCCATGGATAAGTGTTTTGTTTGACGATTCTGCCTGGCCGTTGCCTTGCGGGCAGCGAGGCGTTGACTTGCTGATTTTGATTTTCCACTTATCGCAGAAAAGTTCGAACCGCTTAGATATGAATTGCGAACCGTTATCTGTCACTATCTCATAGGGTACGCCGTGACGACAGATGATATTCTTCCAGACAAAGTTTTCGACCTGCTTATCCTTGATTGATCCGAATGCTTCCGCCTCGATCCACTTAGAAAAATAATCCGTTAGGACTAAGAGGTATCGTTTCTGCCGAGACGGATGAAGCGGTCCGACGATATCCATTCCCCATCTCATAAACGGGTAGGGCGAGGTGATCGAGCTTAAGAACTCCGTCGGTTGATGGATGAACGGACCATGTCGCTGACACTTCTCGCACTTTGCTGCGAACAGCTCGCAGTCTTTTATCATCGATGGCCAAAAATATCTGTGCCTCTTGATTCGGATGGCGAGTGAGCGACCTCCCGAGTGGTTACCGCAGGATCCGCCATGAACCTCGTGCATTATCTCGCGAGCCTCCTGCCCCTCGACACAAGCGAGTAGTGGCCCGGACAGTCGCCATTTGAAGATATTTCCATCAAGTAAAACGTAACGAGACGACTGTGACTTTAATTTGCGAGCCACCCATTTGTCGATTGGGATCTCGCCGTCTGCGAGATAAACGCGAATGTTGGCCATCCACTTGGTGTCGCATCCATTGACTGTGGTCTTGTCGTCAATGGGAATGTCGACGACTTCATGCCCAGGTGGAGGCTCCTCGCTACATGGGTAAGCATCCTCTGGGGATTCCTCAAGTTGTTCGGGGAGAAAGCCATGGTCAAAAGCTGTGTTATTCGGGTCGAGCTCGTTATCTGTTGCCATCACATCCGTCGTTTCGTCTGCGCCGTCTGTACCGGATTGATTGGGATCCATCGGATCCGGTTCGACGTTATCTTTGGTGTGGTCGAGGTCCATCGGGTCTGCGGCGGAGCGAGCGGGCGAGCCATTGCTGAGAGCTGATTTTGCTTCGCTGCCAGAGATCTTGTTAGGACGTTGACCGCTTTTGCGATTGCGATACTCGGCTCTTCAATGAATTCGACCTTGACAATTCTTTGAAGATCTTTATCTAGCTTTGCGGTTGAGCCGAGTGATGCGAGGGCATCTGCTTGGGAGTTTTCCGACCTTGGAATTCTTATCAAGGTGAACAGATCGAATTCAGCTGTTAAAGTTTTGACGAGAGCGAGGTATGCTTCCATGCGCTCGTCCTTTGTCGCGTATTCGCCGTTGAACTGATTTACGACGAGCTGAGAGTCGCAAAAAGCTTCTATCCTTGTTATTTTCAACGCTTTAGACAATCGAAGACCTGCGAGAAGGGCCTCGTATTCGGCCTCGTTGTTCGATGCCTTGAAACCAAGGCAGAACGATTGCTCTAGAGATTTTCCGTCTGACGATAGTCGAATGCCTACTCCCGATCCGTGTTTAGATGACGAGCCGTCGACGTGCAGCTGCCAGACTTGGGATGCAGAACTGTCCGCAAGTGCGTCTTTGATTTCGGGCGAGGCTTCCGCCTCCGGCAGTTCGATTAAAAAGTCGGCCAATACTTGTGCCTTGATCGTCGTCCTACTGCGATACTCGATATCAAACTCGCTTTGCTCGATCGCCCATTTGGCGAGTCGCCCGGACTGAGTCGGACTGTGGAGAACAGCGCGCAGTGGAAAAGTACTTAGTACCACGATCGAATGTGATTGAAAATACGGTCGAAGCTTTCGAGCCGACGTAATAACTGCGAGTGCGAGTTTCTCCGTCAAAGGATATCTTGTTTCTGCATCGATTAGCGACTTACTAATATAGAAAACAGGCTTTTGCTCGGTGCCGTCTTCGCGAATCAGAACCCCACTAACTGCCGAGGTCGAGACCGCGATGTAAAGATAGAGCGGTTCGCCAGCAATCGGCTTTGTCAGAACAGGTGGAGTCGCGAGATACTGCTTCAACTTCTGGAAGGCTTCTTCACATGTTTCAGTCCACTCGAAATCTTGTCGAGCTGCCCCTTTCTTATCCTTGAGCGTTTCATAAAAAGGTAAACACTTATCAGTAGAGCGCGAGATAAATCGGTTCAAGGCCGCGACTCTGCCGTTTAGTCGCTGGACTTCTCTTCTCGTTCTTGGCGAAGGCATCTGGATGAGTGCGTCGATTTGTTTTGGATTTGCCTCGATCCCGCGACGAGTAACCATGTAGCCGAGGAACTCGCCGGACGTTACACCGAAACGACACGTAGCTGGATTTAACTTCATGTTATACTTGTTTAATAACGCAAAGCACTCTGCGAGGTGGCCGACGTGGTCCTTTTCCTCGAGTGATTTGACGAGCATGTCGTCAATGTAAACCTCCATCGTTTTGCCGAGTAAATCCGCAAACATTTTATTTACCAATCGCTGATAAGTAGCCCCAGCATTCTTAAGTCCAAAGGGCATGACTTTATAGCAATAGATTCCGCGGTCTGTGATGAAAGACGTTTTGTCGCGATCGCCGGGGTGCATGAAGATCTGATTATAGCAAGAGAAGGCGTCCATAAATGACAACAACTTGTTTCCAGATGTTGCCTCGACGAGGCGGTCGATGTGAGGAAGAGGGAAACTGTCTTTAGGGCATGCCTTATTCAAATCCGTGAAGTCTACACAGACTCGCCACTTGCCACTTTTCTTCTTCACGACGACTGGGTTCGCAAGCCACTCCAGATATCTGACCTCAGAAATCGAGCCGGCCTGCAAGAGTTTGTCTACTTCGTCATTTACCGCTTGAGCCCTTTCAGGACCTAGTCGCCTTTGCTTTTGCTTTATCGGTTTGTAGGTCGAGTCCACGTTTAACTCGTGACTGATGATGTCGATATCGATCCCGGGCATGTCTCCCGCAGACCATGCGAATGTACCGACGTTTTTCTTGAGGAATTCGATGAGGTCGAGCCTGACGGCTTTGTCAAGTGTCGCGCCTATCTCTACGTATTTCTCTGGGAATTTGTCGTTTATACAAATAGATATGACAGGCTCGCAGGTCGGGCCCGCTCCTCTATCTTCAGCGGATTCCGCGATCTGTAGCTGCTACAAGAGGTTTGAGATTTCCTTGACGGGCTCCCTGTCTGTCTTAATCTTTTTCCGCGGCTCGCTTGGGATCGGCACTGTCGCCTGAGCTCTTAGTTTGTGCGCGGTCATGAAACAAGATCTTGATGCCGACTGACTTCCTCTGATTGTTCTGACTCCGCCCTTTGTTGGAAACTTAACACCGAGATGATACGTTGAGGCGACGGCGCGCATCGAGTTTAGCCAAGGGGTTCCCATTATCACATTGTAAATTGCCGGGTTGTTCGAGACTGCGAACTCAACTATTTTAGTCACACCTTCCGCGCTTACAGGAAGCTTGACCGTACCGAGTGTCATAGTCGTCTCGCCATTGAATCCGGTTAATGGCTTAGGATAGGATTCGACTTGTGCGAGGTCAAATTCCATGCGCTTCCGAGCGTCTACGAAAATGATGTCGACTGTGCTCCCAGTGTCGATTAAAACGCGACCCGTGTCCCATCCTGCGACAGAGAGTCGGATGACAAGCGGGTCGTCATGAGGTTTGTCAATGTCATCGACCTCATTCTCTTCGAACTGGATGACGTCGTTCGGGAACTTCGACGGTTCGGGTTTGTTTGCCCCTACCTCCGCTCTTCTCTGATAGGCTTTGATCGACGAGACGGTGTTAGAGCAGTAGCGCGAGCCGCCCATGATCATGTTGCAGATTTTCTGTTTCGAGGCGCTCCGGCCATCATTACCGTTTCGTCGGTCGAGGTGGGCCTCGTCGTTTCGTCGGTCTCGCTTATTATTCCTGTTGTCTCCCGACGGGCCGTCCCTTTCTCTTGCATCGTCGAATTGCTCGAGCTGAAAATCGTTAACATTGATGTTTCCTTTGAGCTCGCCGGCGGACAACTTTGCTGCGAGTCGCATGCCGAGGACTCTGCAGTTAGACGTCGAGTGTCCCTCCATCTTATGCAAGTCGCAATAAGCAGACTCGTCATACTGCGATATTCTCGGCCAAGTGTTGCCGCTAGCGCGACCAGGGGCGCCTCTTCCGCGGCCTCGCCCTCTTCCTCGACCATAGCCGGGCGAGTCCACCTGGTAGTTATGGGCCCCCTTGAAACCTCCTTCATGTTGTACGAAATTTCCCGGCTTCCTCTTTGTCGCGACTGGGACTTCCAGCGGACTAGGATTCCTGGCCTTTCCATGCTTCTGGCTCAGGATTTTGGTTTCATCTTCGCTTCTTGCGAAGTCGTTAGCGCGATGAAGCGCATCTTGAATTGACGAGGGCTCGTTAATCGTCATCTCTTTTCGGAAATCCGAGCTGTACCATAAAGCTTTTCGCAGGGCAATCAGGGCGGATCTGTCGTCAATCCCTTTTACCTGAATAAGCATCGCTTTGAAGCGTTCAATGAAAACTCCCAAGGGCTCGCCGGCCGCTTGCGTTATAGTATAAAGGTCCACCTCCGATGACCTGCGTTTGATTAGGACGGAATACTGCTTTAGGAAGGCCTCGGAGAGTTGGGCGAAGCTGTCAACAGAGTTCCTTTTCATTCCTGTGAACCAATAGAGGGCCGCCCCTTGGAGATGCTCCACGAAGAGGAGGCAGCAACCAACATCGATTTCATCGAGCCTGAAATTTGCTCGCCTCATTGCGATTGAGAATGCTCTGATATGCTCCGTGGGGTCGCCCTTTCCCTCATAGATGGGAATCTTGAGCTTCCCTGGGTCAGATAAACGCGCCTTTGTTATTCGCTCGGTAAAAGGAGTGGTGCGAGCTTCTTCAAGAACGCGGTCGAGTTCCGGCGCCTTGCTGGTTGCGCGATGGACCTGTGACCTCATATCCTTGAGATCGCGAGTGTTCTGCTGCAAGACGGCTCTGAGCTCGTCCATTTCTGTTCCCTGCGAATCGATAGCTCTACGGGCGGTTAGGGCTTCGGCTTGTTCCATCCATCGCGTACTTTCTGCGATTTCGCCCTCGTCCCGACTCTGGATACGACTAGTCGGTCGATTGGGCCGAGCTGCTCCGAATTCACGCCCTTCTAAATTGTCTGCGATTGCAGGTATGCCGCCGGGAGCGCCTGCGACGAAAACGGTTCCGTCTCTGAGAGGTGGAGGCGTATGATTTTCGCGAGTGCCCCGAGCCGATGGCGATGCCGCCTGTGAGAAGTTAAGAGCGAGCGGGGCGACGCGAAGCGCGTTACCTTGAGGTAGCCCTCGAGACTGACGAGTTGTCGACAAGGCCCTGATTTCAGCAGTCAGGTTGCTGTTGATCGTCTCCTGGTTTTGCGACTGCTTGAGCAACTGTTCGAGCATTGCTTTGAGTTGACCGAAATCTCCTGGTGTGGACGGGTCTGCCGTGTTTGTATTGGCGGTTGCCTGGTTCTCTGTCGGGACAGGTCTGCTTGCTTCCGCCTCCAATGCGGACTGGTTGATCAGCCCAGCCACAATGGGCTCGCTTGGACCTGTATCTTCGGCCGCTGGAGACTGCGGGTTTGTTATTGACATCTTGAGAATTCGTCTAAGTGTCTGTTTCGTGTATGAAGCTAGTGTTGCGAGTACCCCCTCCTTCTAGCGCCAAATTGTGCGTGCTGGATTAATCACACAATCGAATTTGTGAAGATTCGTTTGAAATAGAGCTTCTTTAGGGTTTTCAAACACTTAGAGGAAGATAGAATTAGATTATGAATTAGGGTTCTTATTCATCAAGATCAGAGCTGTAAACAGTGTTTTTACAAGAAATTTCGGATCCTCCACAAGTGAAGGGGTACATGTCTATATATAGGTAAAATTGGGCGGTATGAACAGTTCCAGTCGAGGTGACCTGAGCAGTTCCGGTCGCTCTGAGTCGGGCCGGTCTAGAAGGATCGAACAGCGCTGGAGTGAACAGTGATGGGCCTTTGACGGGCCTGCGTTTTCTGGGTTCGACCGCTGAACCGCTTTAACACGTGTTAAGCCGTTTGGTTTATCGATTCTTCTAGGGGAGATTTGACCCCTACAATGATATGAATTGCAGAGCCAAAACAACAAAGTAATGCAGAGGATGGATATTTTGTGGTCTCTGGTGCAAATATTTCAACCGAAAGCCAATGTCAAGCAGCGGTAGCAGCAGCAGCATCGGTTGCGGACTTTGTACTGTGTGCTTGTACAGTATTGTTGGGACTATGCAATACTTGTTTTTTTTATTTTTGGATTTTAGGCATATAATGTAGTTCTTATAGGTGTGCCTTTTTGTGAGTTTTGACTTTTGAGTGTTTGTGCTTGCTTTGTTTTCTTTGGACCCTATGAACACACTTGAAAGTTTGATTTTTACATTTGGATTGTTCATTAAATTGATTGGTAAAAACCACTACATAAACCAAGAAAGTCACAAATTTTTTGAACTAGCAATCATATGACAACTAAAATTGATTAGCAAGCATGGTAAGTGATTGACTACCATATCCTGATATCCATGAGAGATGTGACCAAATCAATTTCATTTCCCTCTGAATAATAAAAAAAACAAACAAAAGCCAAAGTCTCTTTTTTTTTTTATCAAGAGTCTCTTAAAAAAATTGTATTAATGAGAGAGTCTCTTTATCGATTAGCGTCTCTTTAAAAATCCTCAATTAAAGCTTTTCATGTTCCTTGAAAATTGGAAAAATTTTGGGGCGATCGTAGAACAACAGAAGGGTTACGATTTCAAAGGTTTGCTTTTGATTTTTCTTTTGTTGAATCTTTTCGTTTTGCTAGAAATTAGGGTTTCGTTATTGTTTAGGGCTGCAAAATTTTGTTATTTGATGGGTCAATTTAAGATTGTTGGAATTAGGTTTCAGATCTCGAAAGGAATGAACTTTAGGGTTAGAATTAGGATCTGATTGATTTAGCTGAAGAACGAACCCTAAATCTGTTATGGGTTCACGATTTGGTGGGTTAATCCAGTTAAAGGTTAGATTTTTCCTAATGGTACATGTTTCCCAAAAACATGAAACTCAATCTAACCTCATCTTGAAACCATTTGGGTTAGGATTGAACTTTTTCTGTGAATCATTTAGGTTGCATACTTTTGTGAAACATTTGGTTCTTGTAAATGTGCTTCAAGAGCCTCCTTGAGGTTTCTCTGTGTTCTTTCTATTAAATTTAGCTTTGAACTTCTCTGTAAACCAAACTTTTATGCTTTTAGCTCTTGTGATTCATCGTCAATTTACTCGATGAGGAACCGTTACATGTTTTAGGTTTAACCATGTTTGTTAATTTTAGGAATTAGTCTTGAACAAGCCAAAAATTGATTTTTTTTGTTGTCTCCCAAACGCAGGATCTCGAAAACTAACTTGAGATATGAGTACAGCGACGAGGCCTTCTTCTTCGGCGACGATTTCTGTCATATTAGAAAACCCGGTTTCTCAATCACAACCGACGGAAAGATTAGTGCTTCGGTTGAACAGGAAGAAGAAGAAAGTTTCGTGGAAAGACGGGACTGTGGATAACGAGTTCATGCAGAAGAAGAGTTCAAAGAAATGTTGCATCTTTCACAAACAGAAACCGTTTGACGAGGATGATAGCGAAGACGAAGATAACGATAACCATCATCACCATCACCATCACCATGAACACTCCGCATCTGGTGAAGCCTCTTCGTCTAACGATTCTAAAGCAGTTAACTAATCAATTGAGTTTACGGCATCGCTTTTTGAACCGTTTTAATTGGCCGTGAAAGAATACTCATTTGTTTGAGGTTTTGGTCTTCATGATCTTCTATAGTATATGTACATGTAATCTGCAGATTGTACTGTAATGACATCTATTCATTGCAATGTTGATTTTAATTCCTTGAAGCTCTATTGACTATTATGTGAATCATTGAAGCTTTGGTAATTAGTTGAGGAATTACAAAGTTTTATTCTTTTTTTTTTCCTCCTTTGGATTTGAGATTTGCGTTTGTGTTTGCATTTGAAATGAAATTAAACACCTATTTGAAGATTACTTCACTTGTGAGACATATTTGCAAGTATTCGTCATCACCAATATTCAAATGAGTTTATACATATATAAATTAGTTTTTTTAGTCAAAACACTTGCATATTAGTTTAATCATCACTTAACCAGTTTTTAAGTCATAAATCCACTATCAGATGTTCATTGTTTTTCGAATAATTTAACTTTTGTACTTAAATCAATTATTTTGGAATATCTTTGTTGTTAATCATAATTCATGATTGTTATGTGGGTTGGATAATCATGGATCTTTTACTTTTCTAGTCTGTAAAGTTTTGTCGAAACTAAGAGCATAGCAAATCTTTAAAATTTATCTAGAATATCAATTCTATATCTATAATAGAATTATGTATTTTATGTTAAAATTCAATGTTTTGTGAGACATATTTGCAAGTATTTTTCATCACCTCATTTCTTTATAACGTTTTTATGATACAATTCTATATTTCTATGATAGAATTCTGAGTTTTGTGATAGAATTCAATATTTTTCTAATAGAATGCTAAGCTTTTTTGTACTTTAAGATATAAATTTATGTTCTTATGATGTAATTGTATGTCTTTGTATTATGATGTAACTAATGTGTGTATAAAAAAAAAAAAAAAGAATCGGGTACCCGATCGGGTACGGATAACCGAACCTTAAGAAATTGAAACCCGATCGGGTATTTTCACATTCAAGATCGGGTTCGGTTCGGGTTTTTTGGGTCGGGTTCGGGTTCGGTAATCGGGTTTGGATAAAACGCCCAGCCCTAGTATTTACACAGAAAAGAAGGGAAAAAAACCGGTAACCGGCTGAGACGGTGGAGATGGTGAACACGTGGAGAATTAATCTTGTTGTTATCTGTAACTACTATATCTACTATATAACAAGTGCCCAACTTTTTCTAGGAGCTAGACACGTGGCGGCCTTCTCTGTACGACACCTGTCCTCTTTTAAGAGAAAAAAACGTTTAAGAAAAAAAAAACCAAACAACTTCTCCTACCGTTTCCGTTCATAGATTCAATTCTCCATTGCAACTGAATGGACGCATATCAATATATCATTCTCCTTCTCCAAGGAAGTTTTAGGGTCTCTCAAATAGTTTACAATTTCCTTTCTCGCATGTTAGTTTCTCGGATCTCCATCAATTGATGTCATCTTCGATTCTGAATTTTCAAACCCGGATTCGGGTTAACCAAATAGAAAGCGAGACATGAATGTTGAGGCTAGAGTCGGTGTGATGGTGGATGGAGGAGCACACGATAATCTTGGTAATGCACCCACGGGTATCGATGCCAGAACTAGAAGTTTATCACATAAACAATGATTGATTCAGATGCAGGCTCAATCGAAAATCTCAACGCCGGAGGTAGTGCTGGTGGCTTCACCAAGACCCCTCTCTCTCTCTCTCTCTCTCTCTCTCTCTCTCTCTCTCTCTCTCTCTCTCTCTCTCTCTCTCCCACTCCCTCCCTCTCCCACTCCCTCCCTCCCTCTCTCTCTCTCGTTTCAGGTGTTGTTCGAGAACAAGTTTCCCCTTTTGTTTTTTCGAGCCTCCATTGATTGATTTGAATAAAAAAAACTAGAGTTTTAGATTCTGATAGTTGAGTTTGGGGAAAGTTTCAGGAATGGGTTTTGGATTTGATTTCATACTAGGGTCTTAGAACATTTGACGAATCCATAAATATTTTGTTTTGCCCCTTTTGGTCTATCACACACTTTAAGCGTTTGCCAACTTCCAGATTTTTCCTACCATTTTAATCGAGTTACAATAATGCATGAGAAATATCATTTTACATTGTTTTGCTTTACAACTTCTTGATTCTGTTTTTTTTAACTTTCTTATAAAGCTTGTGGTCTCTTGCACTCTAAGTTTATGGCGTCGACCTGCTTATATTATAAACGAGGAAGGTTTTAGAGCCTTTTGGAAAGGAGTAGACAAGGCAATTTAAAAGAGATTCTTCACCGCAAGAAGGATATGGCTGATTTTGAAGGGATGTTTGTGCTTGTTGTAGCATATCTTGTCCCAATTACTGGTGGAATTCTGAGTCTTACCTTGGCCCATCAGCTTTGCTACACGTAAACATGTGAGTGACTAAAACATAATGTTGCTAATTGTTTGTAGATATGCTTATTCAAACATAGATATAGAAGTTATTTTTGTAAGGGAAAATTGCTTGCAAAACTGAAGGATCATGATTCGTTAATCTTGTAATCTGTCAATTGTGAATTTGCATGGATGGTTGTGAAGATTCATATGTATCTTGTTGTTAGTTGAATTGCCAATAATTCACGTGGTTCTTGACGTCCGTTTTACTGCCCTTTTAGCAAAAAATAACCTAACCCTTTTAAAAAGCAACTTAACCCTGCAAGAATAACATAACCCTTTTAGCAAAAAATGAATAACATAACCCTTTTAAAAAGCAACTTACTATTGCTACGACCTTGCTTAGTATCCTACCCTTTTAATCTTTGTATTAATGTATTCACAATTACTCTCATGGCCTTTGTTGAACCATAATGTCCTCTCTTAGAAGACTCGGAAAATGGAGGTCGGTGGGAAGACTGAAAAGCATAGACCATTGGTTCAGAATGTGTATGTTATTGTCGTGCACTGTCTTACACAAGCAATCAAGGTGATTTCTCATCCTTAAATATCTTCATATGCATCTTTAAAAAAATTGTCACTCAATTTTCATTTGACGTGGTAATTGTCATTGATTCGATTTGCTTTCACTGCTTTCTTTGTTCTCAGAATCAAGTTAATTAAGTCGCATTAAGTTTCAAATTGATGTACGAAATATACAAATTCTATATACTTCGCTTTTCATATCGGGCCTGTTCGGCAATCTGACGCTGCGGTAATTTTTTCTTAATGCGTTACGGAGTTACAACATGAGCTCTTAGAAGTTGTTTGTGACTAGTGGGAGACGCATGTGGTAATTGGGCAGTCGCTAGATTTTTTGGCGTCGGTAAAATCACCAGTAACGTGTTGCATCGTCAGATGTGAGAGGCAACAATAAAGAGCTTTCTCTCTCCTTCATCTTCTCTAAATCTCGTCATGGAATGGTGGTTATTTGACGCTGCGACTCTTTGCCAGTGATTTTACCGATGCCAAAAAATCCAGTGACTGCCCAATTATCACATGTATACCATGTTGTTAATGATTGAGCAAGATATGGGAAGAATCGAGAGCCTTTGGACCCGGGCCATGGCTCGCACCCTACCTGAAAAGAGAATAATAAACCATTATGCGAAGAAAGTGTTATTGGCAATGGTGGATCATGGCTTCAGATTTCAGGCTTTCAAAATATCTTCAAGACCAGAAAATGGTACGTTTCACTGCCTATAACAAGATAACATGCTAGGTACCATAATTCGAAGGCAAAACATGGAAATTGATCTATCACAGGTGACAGCAAGAACTGTTACCACTACAAACATATGAACCTTTCCCATTAAATATGTTGTTCCTTTACTTTAATGTTAATGTTTCCAAGTTTGTCTGTTCGTTTTTAAGTTATCAAATAAAAATTGTTTGGCTGAACATGCTCTTCTCCTTCCACCGAATTACAAAAGCTATATAAAACTAATTGCTATGGCACCATTATTTACCATATTAAAAAGCCAAACCATAAAACGGTGGGCATCCCAAAGCCTTTACTTGTACGATTATTTACACACAATGACTGATAATTACGGCTTCAGAGAACAAAAACTCTTCTCCAAATACAGAACCAAATATCTTTAAATTCTCGTTCAGATGGTAAACACGAACTCCAAAAACCAAAAATATGACCATTTGAAGCAAAGTCAGCAAAACAAGCGTGGTTTTTAAGCTTAATAAGCAAACTTGGATTTACGTCTCACGATTTTTAAATAGCTTTAGCAATTGTTGTATGACTATCTTTGTAATAACTCAATATATTGTTCTTTTCAAATCTCTTTATTTTACTTTTCGATTCTTAGTATAAAAGCTCGAGTGGGTTTTACTATTATATAAGGTTGTATTTCTAATTTTGGATCTCCATTTGTTCATGCTATGCATGGCGCAATTGTTGTATAACAATCTTTGTAATAACTCAATATATTGTATCTCCTTTTAAAATCTCTTTATTTTACTTTTTGATTCTCAATATAAAAAGCTCAAGTAGGTTTTACTATTATATAAAGTTGTATATCTAAATATGGTTCTCCATTTTTTCATGCTATCCATGAAGTAAGTATATATATCCACTCTTTTTTTTTACTTAATGGAGTGTGTTGCATAAACTTTTATGAACGTTATCATACAAAACAAAAGGATATCTAATTTAAGATAGTCACACACCAATTATAATATTTCTTCACCATAACTTACGATATATCAATGTTTCTTACGAAAAAACACATCATGGAAACACCAGTGATCATTGAAACTCACAATTACATATCCAAAGTACTAAATTTAAAAAGAAATCTAACTAACAAAATAGTTAGAAACCTGACCCGCGCGTTGTGCGGGCTCTTATCTAGTTTGTATAATATAGAGAAATTTCAACACTATAACACATAATTAAGAAACTAGATAAGGATTTTCAGATATTCGGTAAAGCGTGTGGGACCGTGTGGCCAAATGGAAGAGACTAGTCTGACGTGGAACGAATTAACGGTCACGATGCTTTTTTATATTTTCATGTCGAATCGAACGGCCACTGCGCCTTGTAAAAAGGGACCCACGTAGATACACTCCGTTATCATATTTTTGTCCTACTCTGGTATAAATTCTTGATTTAGGATTTAGGATTTTAACCCCGTAATCCGATTTTGAATTTCCATTTCGCTTCCTATTTTCAGTATTTGTTCATTAATATCTGTGCTGCAAAAGATTAACTGTAGCGATGAGGAATTTATCAACGCACATGTATCTACTTAATTTTAGGACTTTTGATTCAGTGTTGTTTGATTCTCTTCCTTTATTGGTGGGTTTATAGTTTAAAAGTGTAATGAGAAATGGGTTTGAATCTGAATCTGAAATTTGTTTGTGTAGCAAAAGGTTAAGATTGTTCTGAGTGGTTTTGGATGACTGAGAATATGATATTTGACTGGTCTTGATTTGTGATGAAATGGTTTTGGTTATTGTAGGAGAAGGTTGATCAGTGCAAGGTTGATGATGAGAGAAACCTCTATGTAGATGACGACCAGGTATCTCTCCTTCATTCAATGAGTTTTTGTTCATCGATTAGTAGTTTGAAGTTTATATGGGTTAATGGGTTTCGAATGCGTATAGGAGGAGATGTCTCACAAACGGCAGAAGCTAGCAGAATGATGTTGAGGAAACACGTGAGACAAGATAAGCATAAAAGTAAAGTCGACACGTGTTCTTCTTCTTCATCTTCTCCCACACGCCAGAAGCTTCATAACCTCACCAAAATACTATTGAAAGATGCATCTTCTTTCATCCCCGAGCCGCCTTGATAGAAACTTAGCAATCTTGGTAACCACCATTAGCAATGTCGAGAACTCAGCTTCTAATGGGGTAGAAGAAGGAATCATTGACAAATGACCATTAAAACCAATGATTCCCAAAACTTCCGATCAGAGACCGGGCAATACCGGAGGAAGAAATCAATCAAAGCTCACAATGATAATAGATCGATCAAAGGTAGTGACTAAAATCCGGATTCATCGAAATCTAGATCCGATTAAAACGGAATACAAATCTGGACATCGCCGGAAAACAAAAATCGGTCAAGCCGAAAACTTTAGATCCGAATAGATCGGAACAAGACTACTAAAACTACCTAACAATAAACTAAACCACGACGTCGGCAAGAGCCGAACGCGGGGCTAAATCACAACCGTTTTTTTCTTCTTTCTTATTTTAGAGAGAAGGCAGAGAAAAAGATGAGAGAGAAGAGCATTTTTTAGTTGAAAATAAATGATGAAAAATAAATGGGAATTTTTACTTGATTTAACGAAAAAAAACAAAACCAAATGCAAAATGAAAACCGGTAGAATTACCTTTAAACCGGGACTGACTCGAGTTAAACAAGGCCATTTTCGTAGCTTGACTTAACGGGTTGTAGAAAATTTGAAATTTGAAATGCAGTAGTACTAGGGGTAGTTTAGTAAATACAAACTCAATGGCTAAATGGTTTAAATACCACAAAATCAGGAATTTTCCGTTTTTGAATCTCTATATTGTTCTTCTCTCTGAAGATTGCTCTTAGTCTCTTAGGGTTTTACCAGAAGAAAATTGTCTCCTTCTTCAAACTCTCTGTATCTCCAATTCCACACATGATCGGATTTGCAAACCATCGAATCGTTTGCTCCGAAGTTAAAGACCGATCATGGCGAGAAAATCTTAAGGGTTTTTTTTTCCAATCCATGTGGTTAATTTTGATCCCGATCTGGGTTTTTGATTCATGATTCAGTTTTAAAAATCTTTGTGATGAGTTTTGATTTCAGAAGTTGTTTCTTAGATCTAGCGATTGATTTGTGTGTGTTCGTTAGCGATTGATCTGGGCTTTTGATTCAAGATTCCTTCTTAATCGTTACCAGCAAAAACCCTGTGTTGTTCGTTATCTTATTTTGGTTTGTTCATATTGTCAAGTATTCGCTATTGTTTTTCTTCAATTCGCAACTAAGATGCGATAGGTTGATGAACTGGTTAAGTTAATGGCTTGTTTTCATATGGGAGATGCAAAATTAGTTTCTATTCTCGGTTAACAAATACTGTATTCGCAATTTGCAGGTCAACATAACTTAATCTGTTGGATCCATCGAGGAGATAATAAAGAGATTTGATCAAAACTCTTGAAAGGTATAGGTTTTGTCGAAAATTTACTGATTAGAAAGAATCATGTTTTTGTGTCTGATTGACTCACTATACACATATCTCCTGAAGGTACAAACAAGGTTTTTGAAGGATATATGCATTACCTCATCAAGATTGAAAATATGTGCATCGAGATGCAGCTAAGTTTTGTCTCTATCCACTCTTAATAAGGTAGTTAGTAAGTTTGTCTAGCGATGATTTGTTTTGTATTGTTGTTAAACGTTTCTTCCTAACAAAATGTTTTGGTTTCAGGAAGGTAGATTCTTATGCTTTGGTAAGCAAACAATGGTTAAGGTGAAGTGTATTATATACATCTCTCTGTATCTTATCACACAACATAAAAGCAGATCACAAGGTTACAAAAAACACTCAAACGCATATTCATACACAAAAGAATCAAACGCTATTCATACACAACCACAAAAAAACACTCAAACACAAACAAAACTCACGCACCAATAATTTCACATCCCACGACGAACTCAAACACAAAATAACGAAAAGAAATGCATAAACAGAAAAACTTAATTCAGTTTATGTTCTCATATGATTTTACATTTGAAGCATTTTATTTTTGTATGATTGTTTCTCAACAATCATGCATTTTCTCGATCAAACGACTACAGTAAACAACGTTTTCTTGATTACGTTTGCTTATCAGTGATGGTTGTAAATATCTTCAGTTTGACAAAATTTCTTGATATACGTTTAGTCGCCAAAAGTAATCAAGAAAAGCATTGTAACTTCTTTTAAATTCCTCTACTTCTACTCCTTACAAGTTTGTCTATCGTAGAGATCTCCTATCTGCGCAAGAAGGTATTGAGATATTGAATCGAGTTAAGGTCAATAAATTAATTTTTTTTTGGTTTTCCGAAAATATATTCTCACACAAACTTTGATCATGTTCTTCCTTTAGTCCCAGGTTAATTAATTAAAATCACTTGCAATGGCAAGCCAGCCCCGGCTTCAGGTATATCTTTTGTTTCACAATTAAGGTTGTTTACAGTGCATTGTTATTTGTCATAGTTTTTAGACCTCATTAAGATTTGTTTTCAGGTACTCGCAGCAAGCAAGAACATGATAACAACTCTGAAGGACATTCCATATCTCCCAGTTCTTGAGGTTTTGTTCTTTATGTCCCAAAATATATTCACCCAAAATATATTCAGCCATTTCTTATTTGGTTGATCAGTTGGTCCATGCACTGCTTTAATGAACAATCTATTAGATACTAGATTACCTAGTATAAAAGGTTGAAAAACTATCATCGGTTTTCTCCTCTGAACCAATGGTTCTATGTGAGTTCTCATCTTTGTGGTAATGGCGTTTGCCCCTGTAATAATATATATATATATATCCACAAATACATAATTTTTAATTTTGTTTTGTGTTTTCTCTATTACAGCATCTACGGGATGAGGAAAATCATGTACTGAAGATTTCTCATTTGGAAGCTGCAACCATACTACTTGTAGGTCTTTACCTTGAAGAAATTCAAAGATAGAGGTAATCCTTTGTAGAACTTGTAGAACTAAGTGCCTTAGTTTCCTTAAGAGATAGGACTTGAAATTATTAATTTTCTGGTGGTGAAAGCTAAGCAATGGCAAGCAAGTGAGGAGAGGTAGGAGCTGTTGCGATGTTAGACCGATGGTAGTTACTTCTGAACGTTAGAATTCTTAGAATTGTAGGAACAGTACTTGTTCCTTTTCAATTTTGTTTGTTTGACAAGGTGCATACTAGCTGTATCTGCACAATAATAAACGCATTGATTATTCTATATATAAATTCTTATCTAGGAATGAATTTTTCTACTGATACAATAGAAAGTATTCAGAATTTTTTTTCTTGAATTTTATCTTAGTCACTGTGATCTATGTTAACCTTGAGTTTTTCTTTAGATATCTCTTGTGAGGAAGTGCCAATTGCAAAGCGTTATCCACCAATTACAGCCGTTTGCCTGAGAGTTCTGCAAGTCTGACCTTGAAGCAGGTATAAAATCACTTCTCAGAGATGTATATATAATCTTTGAAAACTTAAACCTTTCCTCTGCCTTGTTTTTTGTGTGTGTTATCAATGTTCACAAATGGAAGGTTTACGTCTAACCAAATCAGTATTTTTAAAAAAAAAATTCTCAAATCAATATTCTCTCTTCCATATTGATGCTCTCCAGGTTTTCTCACATAAGTTGTTTGTTTCTATTTGTGGAATTGCTAGTTGAGCTTCTATGTGAATACATAAATGTCATGCATTCAACTCTTAAGCTCCATAATTCCATCTAATGACTTTTAATATTCATATCATGCAACTTCTTGTGAACAGATTCAATTTTTCGCTTCTTTGTTAAGCGGTGGAAGGACAAATCTCTTTCTAATTTTGTTCCTACTCTTGATGCAACCAAGGAGGTAATATTTCTCTTTCCATTCATTTGCATTTTAGTTAAAAAAGTGTTTTCTTATCCTCTTTTCGCTAAATTCCAACAGGTTTATTGGCCAAAACATGAAGACATTGGTAAAACTCAATGGAAGAGACTAAATATCCACACATATTTACCATATATTCACCTATATTACTGAAAAAACTTCCATAGTGGTATATTTCTACAGTAATACAACTGGCGATATGGAAGTTTTCCATTGTTATGTGTATTATGTGCAGGTTAATTTGGAATCGACTATAATGTTCGTGAAACCTTTTATTTTTCGCAGTTCTAAATGATCTCTCTTGGGTTTTGCAGATACAAGCTAAACCAATTCCACCATTGATGATGGGAAAATATGTACATGGAGCTGCTAGAACCCGTTCTGGAAAACCCTTAGCTTTTCTTATACCGGCAGTAGAACTTCTATACCATGTCTGGTTTACTCCTCGCAATGGAGCTGGTGTTTATTGCCATTCAGGTCCATATTTCTCTGTTTAATACTAAAATTTATCAGCTTTCGATGTATTGGAATCATTCCAGTCTTTCCAGAGAACTTATACTCACTCATATGTCATTGATATTTCAGTCATACATACGGAGTGGCCAGAGAACTTAAGTTTCATTCGCAGACCGTGGGAAAGGTTATTGGCGGTGAGAACAAAAAGAAAAAAACTGGAATTCTTGTGAAAGAAGAAAGAGAAAGTTACATTGCATGTCTCAGACGAAATCAATGTCTACTGACTCATGCCTAGGTTCTTGAGCTGCACGAAGCAAAAGATTAGAAGTCAGGCAATGGACGAGAAATCTTAGTGGACGATGAGAAATTATGGTATACTTTTCTTGTCAATTGTTCTCGTAGCATCAAGGTAATTTTTATGTAATTGATATTCAATGTTCAGTTGTTGTCTTCCATATTAATTTTTTCAGATGCTAATGGGAGAACTATGATCGGCTATCAAATTTATGCCTTCAAATCTTCAAGTTGGTGATGTTTTTCCAGGTAACCTTGTTTCGTCTGTTGGTCTCGATTTCAACATTACATCAGTTTGTTGGATTGGGATCATATACAATGACACCTTGGTTGAGATCACTAGAACGTTTTTTCTGTGAAATATTTCACTGTAAATTCTTAGGACAACTATGTTCTCTAGTATGTGGCAGACTTAATAATTTTTGAGTTTATATAACAGGAATGATCCCTAACCCCTTTTATGGCCTTTTCCCCCCATGGACGTGCGCTAGATCAAGATAAATATATCTTGGATCCAATGTTATATTAAGCTATATGGACTCTAACATATTCTAACTAAATGACATCAGTTCTAAACGCTTTTTGTTCCCACTATGATTAGGTTTCTTGGAAAATGATTCTTTTTTCTTGGCCATGGAGTTCTGCCTGATGGCCGTGATCGCTCTAACAACACTTTGGGTAAGATACATAACCATATGGTCTTCTTCACACTAGTTTTCAGAGTGAAAATCTTAAATTTTTAGAAAAGCTAAGATATTGCTACCAACTGATAGGTTCAAGCGTGTAAAACAAAAGATCCTATTTTAGAACGGATTGCTACGGAAAAATTATAAAAGTTATATTTGGTGGCTAACTTTGATAACTATATTTAATAGAAACTTTGACTCTATTGTTAGTGTCCATAAGATTCTCTAAACAATACACTTTTTTTTTTTTTAATCTCCATTTCAGAATGCAAATGGATCAGATTTTGAAGTACTGAATCTTGGGGAATCTTTGTGCACATGAAAGAGCCAAATAGTTTCTCAATACTTCATGTGTAAGGTACTTTGTTGTGCATCATATTTCTTTACTCTCTCTTTGCTTCTTATCTCCTTTGCCTCATGCACACGCAGAAGTCTTTGGACTACAAAGTTGCAGAGGCGAATTAAAAGTCGTATGGGAAGTCTCTCGTCTCATGTCAAATGCATTTTACACACAACTACACGACAAGAAAACGGTAAAACGAAACCTCAAAGCACCAAACTCAATACTCAAATCATAAATTTCACATTGCACAAAACTACATGCAAAATATACACAAAACTACATAACAAAATAGACACACTAAACACAAAAAAACAAAAAACCAGCAAACTAAAAAGCATCAAAACGAAACTTCACACGACACAAACTACATGCATCAAAACCAAAATGAAAAAAAAAAACCCAACAATTTCACATCACCTGGAACAAGATTTTCGTAGGTTTATGTAAAAAAATACTCTTTCTTTATTAATTTACTAGACATTAATACTCTCAACTTGTACTGTTGTCAATACTTCTAGCGATTTATGCTATATTTCCAATTATATCCATTGGCTCATTTTATATGGGCCACATACCGACCCACTAGCCATTTTATGTGGGCCACATGCCAGCCCACTTAGTCATTTACCTCCCGTAGGAGGCGGGAGTTGAACTCCCGACTCCGAGGTGCCAGGAGGGTGGTACAAGACCACCGCACTAGGCTCATTTTATTATATTATTCAAACTTTTCAGTCATTTGTTGTTTCTGTTTTTATTTTACTTTATGCCACTTATCTAGTCGCGAATGTCAAATATTTCTATCATTTGGTGTTGACTTGTTTCTTATATTTTGTATGCAACACATATCTTATCGCAAATGTTAAATGTTCTTTTTTTAAAATCGTAAAGCTCTTTTTTTTTTCAAACCTTCTAGAGTTTAATGTTGTCAATAACAATTCGTAGACATTTATGTCAATATATCAGTTCATTTAAACCATTAAATTTTATACCCTTATAATCATTTTTAGTTTTGTGGTATTTTTGGAAACATAAGAAGCAAAAGAAACATGTGAGATAGAAAACCCGACCCAAATTCAAACCGAGACTCTAATTTTTTTGATCAAGTAGTTCGCTTCAGCAGAAGTGAACGTACTCGTTTCGTCGTCATAAGCATAACTATAAGCGTCAGGGCAAGCTTTCTTGAAAATCACCGAGTAATTCGTTGGAGAACAAGTTTCCGGCTTCGAGTGAGCTCCGCTGCAACAATATTCCTCCTTGTTAAAAGCCGCGCATGCACTCTTGCCAGCCGCTACATTGTTATGTAGATCCATGACACGAACTCGTTAGGACAATTGGTGTTAACTCTTGAACGGTGTTGCATGCACACATGCTAGATACTTGACCTTCAAACATGTTTCCCCTCATTAATTTGAGTACTTGTGCATCATTCTGGATATATCATGTAAGAGAAACCAAAAGGAAATAATGTTTTTGAGCAAAAAAAAAGGAAATAAAGTTGAACCAAAGTGTAGAGAAGAAAGGTAGAAAAAAAGCTATCTAGTATCTAAGACCATCTCCATCCATGTGTCTTACTAAGGATCTTGTGTCTTAAAAAAATGAAAAATAAATAAAAGAGAGGAGAGAGAATGAAGAAAAATTCTTAAATAAGAATTTTAAGTTCTTGTGTCTTACTAAATTGTGTATTGTGATTGGTTGAATGTATTTTTAATGAATTAAAATTTAAATAAAGAATTAAATAATATTAAAATTACTAAGCTAGACTTTTTTGAAGATCTTTATGGATGGAGATGCTCTAATATTAGAAATCGCGCTAAGAAGTTATCATATCAAGAATATAAGATACAAGCAATCTTATCAGAATATATATTTCGATTTTAGTTATGGTTGATTTTAATATAAGTTTTTATATTAACTTAATTTTAACAAAATAGATTCTTATAAGTTTATACTCATTCGGGTTCTGTGATATAGACTTGTGAATGCAATATATTACTCATTCCATGGTTTTATTGTTAAATTTGTATAGAAATACGATCTTGGATAACAAATCAAGTACAAAAGAGCCAAAAACAAAAGAGAATTATGCCAATCTGAAATGATATCTTTGGCTTTGTAAGATAGAGTGATTGAGACTAACCAACGATCTGTGGATGGTGCAAGAGATATCATAACTTCACAAGTACTTACTTATTAGTGTCCGACAAGGACGAGGAATCGGTGAGAGAGAGAACTTCATGTTGTGGTTGCAGTCGTTGTGGTCTCCACTTGCGAAGTAGTAAGGCTGAGTCCTACGGAGAAGCAATACTTGAAGCCTCCTAAAGATGAGCTCCACAAGTGTCTTCTTGCTTCTAGCTTCTTGCCTCTGATCACATCGCATCTATTGTAACTTCTCAAATCCGAAAGCAAGTAGCTAGACATCGTTCTTGTAGTGGTGGGACTGATTATTGTTGTACTTGAAGACAAGAACATCGTAGATGTAGAACGGAGCATTCTTTGAAACCCATTCTTGGTAATCGAATCCATCCTTCCACACGGTAATCTCCATCTCTCTTCTTTGCAATATGGGGGCCGTGTGGTTGTGGTTGCTCGTAGGACCAGTGCCGCTCGAGTGGTTTGATGGAGCCATGTGGTTGTTGTGCGTAGAGCCAGTGCCGCTTGAGTGGTTTGAGCCAGAGCTACTTCCCCAACCCCAGTTTGTATCGGTTCCGTTAGAGCTCCAACCCCAACCAAAGCTAAAACCATCCGAGTCCGAGTCTGAACCCGAGCCAGAAGAACCGCCAGAGTTGTCGGAGCCCCAACCCCAGCCCCAGCTCGAACCAGACTGGCCTGATCCCCAGCTCCAGCTCCAAGCATCAGCAGCCTCGGAGAAGACGCATGTAGTAACCACAAGAACTAAGAGTAGCTTGCGTGCCATAGAGAGACCCATTGCTTCTTCTTCTTTGATTAATTAATTAATCTCTTTTTTTTTTGCTCTGTTTGCTTTCTTTGCTTTTGTGAGCTCTTTAGAGTTTAGAGGTTTTCTATTTATAGAGACCAATATGGTTAAGAGTCCGTTCCTAATCTGGATGGGAAATATGCTGATAATCGTCCTAAGTCAATCATCAATAGTATTTGGAATAAAGAAGTGGATAAGTCTATGTTTAGTTATTATATCAGATTATGATTACTTATGGAGGATTGAAAGTTGAAAATAAAAAAAAAGTAAACAATATGAAGAACAGATTGCATAAAAGAGTTGTTCAAAATCCTAAGACAAAAAGGCATACTTTTAACTGCAATGAGAAGCAAGTGTACACAAAACTGACAAAAGATTATCCTCCAAAAGGCTTAAACTACTACTTCGTTTCGTTGCATAAAAACTTCTTAAACCCTAATCTTACTAATATATAATAATCTGATCTTTCATGACCTTTTTTTCATAGCTCAGTAAAACATATGCCAATGACTGTCTTCTTTAAGCCAAATCCATTCAGAGGAAGTGAGGACCAATGAGCTTGGCAATCTCCAAGAATCCGACACGGTCTTTGTTATCGAATATCTTCTTCAGCTTCTCGTCACAGATTATCACCTTCTTGTTCTGTGGATCCTGCAAAGAACAAACCTTACTCATTTTAGCTACCACAAGTAAGAATCTGTTCATTTTGTTGAAAAGTTATCACTAAATGTCAAGAAACACTTGAGAATCTAACACCAAACAACTAAAAGAGAGATTAAAAACATCTAATATCTTAAGGTGAAGTAAAGAAAAATCTGCAAGTCTACATTTTTTTTCCATCACACATATAGCTCAAAGAGTCATTTAGACAGAACAAATCATAAAATCCTTACTAAAACATGTTAGCTAAAATCAAATCTTTCTCCAAGAAACAATTGAAGCATAAGAAATGTAACACCTTATCCATAAGAAATTTGTAAACCCTAGCATTTCAATCAATCTGAAAAAAAACCCTAACACCTAACGAGAAATTCAAGAAACCAGAACCAAAATTAGAGCTCTTGTTTCAATCCGTAAAGCATTAGAGAGAAAGAAATGATTATACTTGAAGGTCGTGTTCTTTGATGTAAGCCCAAATGCGCTTAAGAGCCTGTGTGCGAGGAATCACCGATTCACCGACAACATCCTGCATCTCAGGGGTCACTGGTCTCGGTTTCATGATGCCACGTGGCTCCCGAACCTTGGTGGCTGTCGGCTCGGAAGACGCCGCCGTCGCTGAAGTCACCGCTCGCACCATCCGCATATTCGCCGGACGAGAGGAAAGACGGAGAGACGGCGAGCTACGAAACGGCGCCGTTTCGACGCAGAGAAAGGTCGAGAAGATTCCAGAAGAAAGAGCCATTTTCGCCGTTTTGAGTTTTTGCCTGTGTGGTGGATTTTGGAAGACGAGAGGTTTTGTGTTATCCTTTTTTTTCTTCTCTTCTTCTCAAGTAGTCAAATTCTAGAGAAACACAAAAGGGCATATTCGTCCTAAATTATTATTTTAAAATCAAATAAAATCAGTAATTTTTTATTCATTTAAAATAAATTCTAAAAACATTCTTATGTTAGATACTCTTGTTTAGTAGAACCAGACCATATATGTCTACTGATTTGCATAAATGTACACTATTGATTTGTATTAGTGGTCTTAATTGGACCTCATTGTAATAGTCTAATACAATTATACAAGCCTATACAAAAAATCATTACAGTTTACATTACAAGTAGAGTTAACACAATAGTTAACTGCATTTTTGTAAAGGAACCAATAAAGCCTTTTTTGTTTAGCCTCCCATGATATTTAAAGGATAACAACGAAGACCAAAAGATTGTTCTTCTATTGAATCTCTTGGTGCTAACAAATTCACCTGCAAAAACAATTTACCATAAACAAGGTTTTACTCAAGAATCGGAAACTTTTTATCGATAAAACTATAACGGTGTTTGCAATGTATTACCTTGACTATCTCAGACAGTGAGCTCGGTCGCGTATACGCAGCCAAAACACTCATGTTAAAATCCTGCAAGAGATTCAACCATATACATAAGTGAACAAGTCTTGAAAACGTCCTCACAAATGGAAATTCGATCGGTAAACTTATATTTTACGGATTAGAAAAACGTGTCAACTTACCCTGAAGGGGTCACCGCGTAGAGACTGAACAAACATCATGGAGAAGTCCGAGTCGTTTCCCTGCAAACCAAATCACATAGTAAGGCATTATACATTATTATAAGATTGTTTCTCTCAGTTTCCAAGTTATAATGTCTAGAAGAAACAACCATCTATATATATATTACCTCTAGAGATACATCTCTGAGGCGTCTTCCTGTTTGAGCACAACAAACACGGATCATATTCTCATCGCAACTTCCACTAATGATGTAGTCATTACCATTCATGTAATACGATCGAGTATAGTTCATCGAGCTTCCCGTCGGGACTATCTCAAAATTCAGATGAAGCCTTCCATCAACTGTCAAAAGCTGCTTCACCTGAGGAAAATGCGCAATGGATTGCAACAAATCAGTAGAAAAAAACGACAAATATATTGGAAAACCGATAAATGGTCCATGAGAGTACCTCGTTGTCCACGGCTGATGTAAGAAGATACCGATCATCCGGAGAAAAGCAAACCATCACGTTTCCTTTGTTACTAGAGGCGGTGTAGCATGGTCGTGAAGGCTCTTGTCTCAAATCCCAAAGCTTAACATCTTTATCGAAAGAAGAAGTCGCGAAAAGAAACGGCGAATGGTTTGCGAATTTCACCACGTTAATATGCTCTTGATGCATATCAGGGAAAACCTGCAACCGTTTTCCGCTACCAATGTCATACAAAGCCACATCCTTTGAGTATCCGCTAGCAAGAAATAGTTTGTCCGTCGAATTAACATGAACCGAAGTCAATTGGTCAAACTCATCAAAAGTTATAGAACCCGAAGCAACTTGACTGCTAGTAGTAACCGTCTTCGAAGCTTTTTGGATGTCGTACAGCTTCAACGAGCCATTGGCTGACCCAGCTATAACCTGAAATATAAAACCTTTGAAATGAATTTGCTACGTAACCGAAAGAAACAGAGGCGGTTCAAAAGAATCAAACATACCATAGATGGATACATTTTGAGCCAACAAAGTCCCAAGATACTACTCTGAGCTCCATGAGATGAGATGTAACGGACAATTTTCCCGCTTTCGTGATTAAGAACAACAACCTCGCCGTCCAAAGTCCCAAACACCATTAAGCTAGGATCCAACGGATGATATTCAATCTGCCTCGGACTTAATCTCCTGTTTTCATCGTCCTGATGATTTATACTAAAAGGAAGCGAATGCAAGAGAGGCCAAGAAGACGATCCCACCCTAGCTGCACAAATCGACCTCGTATAGAAATTCTTGCTTGATCTCATTTCACGCTTCTCGAGGATTCTAACTACATTTTCCTTCTTCTTTCTCTTATACAGTAAATGCTCAAAGTTTGCGGAATATGTTTCGATAGCCCTATCTCTATCACTCTTTCTGATAGCCAAATCGTCCAACACGTTTAATTTGGGTAGAGAGTTTATCATATACATCCTGTAATGCTTTTTTAAACATATTGGTGATGCTTTCGAAGATATATATTTCAAACCAACATTCTCAAATCGTCTTGTGAATGAAACATCGTCGGGTTGGTTCGGCATCTTCCCTTTCCTAACCTGCCAAAATGATATAAAGAAGCTTTAACCATCAGAGCATTTCGACTTATCGGCTGATTTACAAACAAGAAAGAATGGTTTTTATGTTTTACCTTTTCCTTTGTGAATACTTCTCCATTCGTCACGGAGTTACGCGAATCCAAATCATCTTCCTCGGGAATTTCATACGAGATATCCATGTTATGAAGAGTCTCTTCTACAGGTAAATCAGTATCCATATGTTCCGAAAAATCTGCTCCGATGGGAGAGTTTGATTCATTAGAAGATGACGACGATGAATCTGATTTAATCGGGCTAGAATCACTGCAACAAATCCAAACTTGGAACCGTAGCTTCTTAAGAGAAGGGAGTTTCGAGAGAGCAGCGGTTGTTGTCCAAAGATCCGACACTAGAGTGTCGCACATCGAAAGATATGTCAAATTAGGCATGCAAGAAAAACAGCCTTCCCCAAAACCATATAAACGGTTTTTATCGAGTATAAGGGTGTGTAGTTGTGAGAACTCTCCTACGATGTTAAGCTTATGGAAATGCAAAGACCTCGCATTTAACACTTTGCAGCTCAAACCTTGAACAAAAACGTCCCTGAAATATAAAAAGAGAATCACTAAAATGAAAATGGAAAGCTTAAGAAACAATGCACATAAAAAGAAGATTTGCTTACCGCCAGAAGTTTTTCCCGAAAGAATCATGTAAATGAACGACTCGAAGCTTTTCATTGATAGAATGGATTAAGGACAACGCACATTGATCGTCCAAGGAACAAGATGATCTCACAAAGATATCTATTTCTTCCACTTCAGATGTATTGATCTCGTTGCATAACTCGAGAAGCGGGTGAAAGTCATCGTACTTCACCCTATCCAGTAAAAAGTTAATGATACATTTTTCATTCCTCGACTTTTTAGCCGCCACCTGAAGAAAATTCAGTTGATTGATGCTCAGTTGTAATTTAACATTAAGATTAAAGCTAAGCAGAAACATTAAATAGAATCTCAGGACAAGAAGAAAGTAAGCAAACCTCAAAGAAGGCAGATAAAATGGCAGTGTTGGGTTGGACTTCATGCTTCTTGCATAATTCAATATACCTATAACCACATAATGAATCAAATACAATAATTCTAATTACTAGTAAAGGAATCATTTTTAACACATTATAACTTTATCAAGAACCCTACTTAACGTCTATCAAGAGATCTGATCCAAGACTAAAGAAATTGCCCAAATTAATCCTACCCAGAAAGCACCCTGAAGCAGAAATGCTTACGCGTAGAAAAAGAAACAAAAAATCACTTCTTTGATTCCTTAAAGCAAAAACTTGAAGACAGAACCAAAAAATCAATCCTTTAAAATCAGTGAACAAAGCAATAATACAGAAAAAAAAAATCTCAGTAACAACACAAAAAAAACCCAAATAATCAATGTTACAATCTATACAACTTTCCAGGTTTCAGACAAAACCCAAACATACGATCAAATCTCAACATTTTGGTTTGTCTTAATTCAAAATAGTAGCTACACAAGAAAAAAAAAAGGTACAGAAGAAAAAAACTCACTTCTCTTCAAGGATGGCTATTTCAGCGAGTATAGCCATTGAAATCAAATCTTAAGATTACTCTCTTTTTTTTTTCTTTCTTTCTTTCGATGTTATCAGGAAACTTTTTCTGACGAAGCAGGTATATAGGAAGTTTCGACCATATATATCAGGAAATGACTTTACATCTAAATGTGCCACCTGGCATTGAAGCTTTTGCAACTTTGTGGGTTTACAAAATAAATAATATGTGTGACTGAGTAGTGCACATAATATAATTTGACCAAAAATAAGAAAATCCAAAATCCAAAACCCAAAATTAGGTCCAAAATTTTAAAATAGAATATATAAGCAAAGGGTCTAATTCTACCGATTACTCTACACACACATGCGTATATTAAATAGAAGGATGACGACAAAAAAAATAGAGGGATACATATAATACTGTTCTGGTAGGTGTGTGATATTTGTGTCTTAATATTCTATATCATTGATGAAATACTAGTTGGTTGAAATGCACTGTGTGGAAAGATAAACACTTTTATAATTTTAACATTTTTGAAGGATGATTGAATTAAAACTTATTTAGAATTACGTTTAGTGACATATGTATACAATAATGTAATCATACTTGTAATATTTAATATTTAATACAATGATATTATTATTTACAAATTTTGAAATCTACAAAAATGACAATATTTGAGTGGTTTAAACGTCGTTCATCATATGTAGTGGTGGATGTAGAAAACATTTTCACGGATGCAAAACTAAAGTTATATTATATAATACACTATAAAATAATACATTAAGAGGGACATTATAAAAAAAATTTAACCAAATACACTAATTTTAGAAACTTAATGGTGGGCAAGTATTTCTCCCTTACCTTCACTACCTGCGCCCCTGCTTCATTGCATTTTATATCTTCAGTCTTTGTTTTATCATCTCCAGTTTCTTTTATTCACCTAAAAAAAAATTCTCTAGATTATTTTGTTTGATCGTGCACCGGGAGACAAAACGCCTCCCAGGTTATATTATAAAAATTCAAAGAGAACAATTACATATAAAAGTGTTAGCACTACACATCACTCGATCCAGCCTTTTAGCCACAAAAGTGTTTTCAGTACAATCTCTCCGCCAAGTGAAACTGCTTCCTTTGAATCTCATATCAATGAGAGCAAAATCATTTATCTACTGCCCAACACAAGAGAATTTGTTGATAGCCTTCTATTACCACCGAACCTCTCATCAAGTCAGATAATTGTATTGAAATCCCCACCCATAACAACCGAACCACCGGCTCCTTCAATTACTGCTTTTAATTGGTCCCATAGACCGCTCTTTCTACTCACGGATGGTGCTGCAACACTTCTCCATCATTCACAATTTTAGCATGATCAGAGGCTTGAACAATCTCCACGGTCCCTATCTTCGATCTCCAAAATAACAATAAGCCACCGCTTTGTTCCACCGCATCTACTCGATACCAATCTCAAAACCTAGACCCCTGTAAATATTCCTCGTATTATCACCTCGAATACCGCTAGGACATCCGTACTGAATTTCTTCAAAAGATATTAGATCGATCGCTTAAAATTGGGTTTATTTACACCCAGACAATTCCAAAAAATGCAATTGATTTTTATTTGATGATAATGAATAAGAACTACCCGGGAAATCTGTTATTGATTTCCATTTATCCAAAAAAAAATCTCTAGTTTCTTTAATGCATTTTATATCTTTAATCTTCGTTTAAGCATCTCTAGTTTTTTTCCCGTAATTTATAAGCAAGTAATGCTTATGCAAGTTTCCATTATGAATCATAGAATAATGATGTATATATAATCTGTTTGAGTAGTGCACGTAAATTATCTTTGACCAAAAAATCCAAAATCCAAACATGTGCAAATTTAAAAATAAAAAGTAAAGCGTCCACTTCTATCGATTCACATTGACTAGCACACATGCGTATATAAAATAGAGTATTCATTATTTAATAACTATTCTGGTAGATGTGTGACATTTTGTGTCTCAATATATTCTATAACGATCATGAAATATGTTTTCTCATTTAGGCCACTATTCTAGAACGGAAAGTTGTTCGCAGTCGGAATCAGAACAGTACAGAATCTTGAATTTTGGTAAAGCAAAATAACAATGATTGAAGGCCCATTTCGTCTTTAGGCCCATTTAGAAAACATTTCGTTTCAAACGGTGTCGTTTGTAAGAACCTGAAATTGTGCATATCGTCTCTCTCCGATTACATTTTTCAAACCGCCGAACGAATCTCGCCGGAGTTTTAACCAATGGATAATCCGATTCAAGAGGTTACCATTTGCATTTCACACTTTTGATTCTTCTTTGAATCGTGATGGATGATGTTTCTCAACTATTTTGGGCGATTGGATTTGTAATTTTGTGTTTTCCATGGCAGATTCTGGAAAAGCAAGTTTTGACGGTAGCGAAAGCTATGGAGGATAAGATCGACGAAGAGATCGCGTCTCTTGAAAAGCTTGAAGAAGACGATTTAGAGGTTTTGAGAGAAAGAAGATTGCAACAGATGAAGAAAATGGCTGAGAAAAGGAAACGTTGGATGAGTCATGGTCATGGCGAATATTCCGAGATTCCTTCCGAGAAAGACTTCTTCGCCGCCGTTAAATCCAGCGAACGTGTTGTCTGTCACTTTTACCGTGAGAATTGGCCCTGTAAAGTATGGATACATCTCCTCTTTGATTTCAATCTCAAAATCTGTGATCTACATTGAATTTTGGGGTTTTTATTCTCTTTAGATGTCTCAGGTTTCAATTTGCAGAAGATTTTGTTGGGTTTTAGTCTTTTTTTTTGGAAAAGTTCTCTCCTTTTGGTTTTGATTTGTTTGTGTTGGTGAGTCAAGTCCAAGTCCATATATGATCTTGATAAGAGTTCTCATTCTTTGTGATCTGCATTTGAAATTTGGGGTTTTGATTTTCTTTAGATTTCTCAGGTTTTATTGAATTTTTCAATTTGTAGAAGTTATCTCCTTTTTTGGTTTGATTTGTTTGTGTTGTTAGGTTAAGTTTATGTATGATTCTTGATGAGAGATGTCAAGGAGAGAAATTTGTTTCTTCAAAAAATTGTGCTTCTTGTTCATTAGCTACGATAAACCAGAAATGGTTTTTTTGTTGCAGGTGATGGATAAAACATATGGTATATTGGCAAAGCAACATATTGAGACACGTTTTGTGAAGATCCAAGCTGAGAAAAGTCCATTTTTAGCTGAGAGACTCAAGATTGTTCTTCTTCCCACTCTTGCACTCGTAAAGAACACTAAAGTGGATGATTATGTGGTACATAAACAAGAATACGAAAACAAATCCAATCGTAGCTATCTTATATGTTGAGTTTAATGGATTTCAGTGTTGTTGATAGGTTGGGTTCAATGAGCTAGGAGGGAAAGACGATTTCAGCACCGAGGATCTAGAAGAGAGATTAGCTAGAGCTCAAGTGATACATTACGAAGGAGAATCATCTCTTAAACCAAAGTCTAAAACACAAAACAAGAGGAGTGTAAGGCAAAGTGCTTATTCAGATTCCGACTCTGAATAAATCTCAAGTTTTCACTGTCTTTGCGACGCAAAAGAGGAATGAATATCGGCGAGCTAGTTTGTGAGTTGTATGGTGCGAATTACGTTGTGAATTTTCTAATACCAATCCATTCATTCAATCTGTTTGATGATTCTAATATGAAATGTTGACCATTTTCAATATATTCCAAGCGTTGCATTCACATACAATGGGTCCGATTGGTAACACAGAACAATACAAATTTTTTGATGTTACGAAATAGCAGTACAAGAAGAAAATACAAATAGAAGCAATACAAATAGTTGATAATACAATTAGAATACAAATAGTGATAAAAAATGACGGTACTTTAAATCTATTACTAGTTGTAACGTAGTGTTGTAAGTTACCATTGGAAGCCAAAATCATAAATCTATTATACAACAAGTACCCAACTTTTTCCAGGAGCTGAACACGTGGACAACATAAGAAAGTGACACGTGTCCCTTTAAAAAACCTGACGATTTAGTTTCTTCAACTTCCGCCGTTTGATACCGTATCCTCTTCTCACTTCCATTGTTACGTTTCAGCTTTAAGTCTTCCTTTGAATATTTACACACCAATCTCCACATCCTCATGTCAATCACATATATTATTCCACGACTAATACAAGGTTCGCCTCTGCTTTGTTTCTTCTTTCTAAGTCTCAAATCATTGTAAGGAGAATGTTAGGGTATTCTGATTAGCGGTGCTATCCAAACTCAAAATCGAAGAGGAAGAGAAAGTAGAAGGGGGGAAAAAGAAGAATGATGATGAAGGTAAGTCTTCGCTTTCTCACTGATTATCATCTCTCTTTGAAGTTTGTAATTTCTGGATTTTAATTGCATCAAAAGGCCATGGAAATGAGTAAGTAAATAGATTCTTGCTTTAAAGAGTTGTTGGGAATCTCTTACATACTTTCCTTTTTATCTATAGTGCATGGAAAGTGAATTGGATTATCGAATTATAACACGCTTTTGGATCCTCAGATGGATAATTGTTCATTGAAGTTGCTAAAAAAATGGAGAAAAATTAATTTTACGTGGGACCCCATCAAAACTGTTAATCGTACTGCAACATAGTGTTGATATAAGATTCCAAGTTCTAACGTTAACTTACTATTTTCTGTGTTGCAGCCATTTCTTGAAAGCTCATCAAAGTGCCCAACACATTGTCTTCATAAACTTTCAATTCTCCACAGAGGTATGATTTCCTTCCCATTTAAAACCTGTGTCAATCTTTTTTTTTTGGTTCAAACCTTAACTTCATTACTTAGAATTTGCCGATTACAACATGATCCTCGATATTGATCGAAGGGCAGTTTTAGCTAAAAGATCCGCATGCTCGTTGGCCAAACGTGGTACATAAATGAAACGGATAGAAAATGAAAAGGAAACCATAAGACACCGGATGTCAAAGAGGGTGCTTTTCAACTCGTTGATTACGCCACCGAAATTGAGTAGCAAACCGAGAGATTGAGAATCAGAGAAGACGTTGAGTGTTCTCATCTCGGTTGTGGAAGCTGCAATTAATGCGGGTTTTATAGCAAGAGCTTCGGCTACCAAAGCCGAGGGAATGAACCTAAGCGTAGTCGAGCCTTGAGACAAAGTGAGAACACTCTGCCTTGGTGGAATCTGTTTCGAAAATAACCATCCTGTTCCGCAGTTGAGAGTGCTAGCATCCCAAGACGCATCGACATGAACCTTTGTCAATCTAATCTGTTTTTTAGTTGTGTTAACTCTCATTTCGTTCATTAAAATATGTACTTAACTTAACCAAGTCTTCTACATATACCACACTGTCCTTTAACGTTCTCTTAAACTCAACTCACTGCCTAAAATTAAAACTTCATTTTCTTACCCAGGTCTACAAGATGCTCTACATTATATATGTAAATTTAGTTCAGCTTCTAAAAATGTTTTGTTACCTTGCTATTGCGAAGACAACTCGTATTTCTTAAAGGGTTTACAACAACACACTTTTCTTCTTTGATCTCTTCTTTAATTTGAGTAATGCCCCTGCATGTTTGTTTTATTTTTATATCCCTTTCAATTTACAACTAGAAATCACCATTGCATTTCCTAATATTTGTTTTATGCAAAACCCACAATATAATGTCAATTCTTCAAATGTTCATATTTTTGTTTGTTTGGTTTTACCGTTTAGGATCTATAATAGGCCATTGACCATTGTCTTAGATTTTTTTTTTTTCAAAAATAATTTCATCTCCTTTTTAGCTCTAATCTTCTCGAGTTTGTTTACTTTGTTCGCCAACGTTTTGTTCAAGTTGTAGAGATTCACTGTAGCTTTTTCTTCCCAGAACATTTGTTTCCACTTGATAAGATTTTCTATTCAAGTAAGGTACAAGAGGACTTGTACATTCAGTGTCATATGAAAGCCCCGTAGGTAAAACAATCTGCTTCAGAATTAAAGATTTCAAAATTGGAGCCTCTGATGCAAAGACGAGCTTGAGCAAATGCTCTTCCCACCAGAGAGGGTGAGTTTTTTCTTTTTTCTTTTATTTATTTTTTTGGTAATTTTTCTTTTCTCTTTTATTTCCATGCTTTTTATTCTTGTTGTACGACCAAGTCTCAATCCATCTAACTAAGGAAACTTATAAAGTTTTGGACCTGGTAATTTAGAATGGACTACTTTCGCCTTAAGAAAGATTTTTTTCGTTTTTTTTTCCAAGGATTCTATGGTGTTTTAAAACCGAATCCATGACCGGGATCGCAAGGGAATAGCATTGTCGAAGTATCGAACGTGGCTCACTGGTGTTCCTATATCATGGCTTATCATCGCTCCACATATCGGAGAAGCTCTTGCTAGATTGTAACATTAGCCTTTGCTGAAAATCTTTAATGGTGCTCTTGTTGTAAGCACCTGGTTAAAACGACACCGCCTGAAGGTCGTCAGAAACCTTCAAGACATAAAATCATTTTCGATTTTTGTAGAGATTACTAGAAGAAACAATTTTTCTTCATTGATAATTTTAGTTTTGGTGAGAAAACAATCAAGATGGACCATTTCTTCCCCTCATCAATATCTTTTGGGTGGATAGAATATCTTGCCAATACTTCAGACATTTTATCAGTAGGACCAAAACATTGACCATATATGTACATTGCCATGGTAGAATAGTTGTTACGATTCTCGTTTCAAACTGTTTTCCACTTCTACTATCACATTTAAAACTTATATCTGACCATGCAATAATATCAATGAAAAACAAATATTACGGCTGGATCATAATAAACATTCAATTATAAGATTTTGGAATATTACAATAGCCTAATATACAACTCTCATCAAATAGACTTGGACATCAAAAACAAAAACATCGAAAATACATACATAGGAATATTAGGTAGACAAAACATGACCACTTATACAACCCGCATAACAGTACAAGACCTTCAAACAGTATTTAACAAAAAAATTATGTGAAAATGTTCTTAAAATTAGCAATGATAAGATATAGTATTAGGAATAACAAAATATTCATTTATCATCTTTATGGAAATCATATGAGCGAGATGATAGATGAAGATTGCTTGAGAAGAATAGGTATGAAGATGAACTTCAACTTCGTTCTTGGTAGGAGCTCAAACGATCCATCTTTCCGTATTTTCTTATACCTTAACCAATGATTAGAAGAGTGTTTTACACAAATTTCAATTTCGTATGATCCATTTTTAGTAGAAGATGAGTTTTTTATGGTGTAAAAGAATGTCTGCATCAATGCCCCGGGAAATTGTGAAAGCGATCACGATGTAAAAGATCTACCGAACTAAGACAAAACTATACCTAAACATATAGTTATAAACTTGACCTACGCGCGCGGGCTCTCATCTAGTCAGATTAAAACCTTCTTGTAACAGTTAGGAACTTAGGATAAACAAATTTGTACCGGTAATTTGTACAAGATGACTAAAAAAAAAAAAAAATTAACGAGGCCCATTAAAGCCCATTAATTTCTAAAGTCAATAATAATCCTTTGGATAGTTTGTTTTCACCGGGTTGGTCGCAAAAGTAAATTCGGCGGAGAAAAGGTAACCAAATATATTTTTCCGGCGATTCAGATGGACACGGTGGTCGATAAGGAGGAAATAAAATCTGCCGGAGCAGAGCTTCTTCCCGACGGACGCCGAGGTTTACGCATCCATGGTTGGGAGATCGAAACTCTCCGTGGCACGATTCTCACTTCTCTCGCTGTCGAAGAGTAATCTCTCTCTCTCTCTCTCTCTCTCTCTCTCTCTCTCTCTCTCTCT